>MU224605.1:2579530-2594095 GCA_018584345.1 Thuja plicata | reverse complement strand
CTTAAAAACAGAAAAAAATTTACTTTTTTTTTTTTTTTTAAATTTTTTTTTTGAAATTCACTCAAATATGGAATAACTGCAATAACAAGAGATATTAGAATGAAAGGAACCTGAAGGCCATGACAGGAAAAATTTGATGTAATGTCCACCCAGCGAGCCCAAGAAAGTGCTCTGATACCAGATGTGAGGAACCTCCTTATAGCAATTTAGTGAGAATGCACGAAATAACAGAATATAGAGCAATAGCAGAAATCAGAATGAATCTATTGATCGCGGGCCACTTCGAGGGGGTAACCTATTTTGAGAAATCTCAATACAATAAATTTGTCAGTGTCCATCAAAGGCCTCAACCTACTCTTATATACTAAGTACGATCTATAAAAGTAATACTACCTATGCATGTGGGATGATAAAATATACTCACAGAATGACTTACAAAGCATATGCGTCCAACAACACCACTAAAAAAATAAACAGAAGGAACACACAGGTTCCTAACACATCTCAAGCACTCAATTCATCAAGGAGATCCATTGGTATCCATTGAAGGATTCAAGCTTTATGGAGCCCTCTTGTCGAAGATTTCTCCATCAACATTCCTCCAAGCCTCTTCCTATTCAAAGATCCATTCAAGATTGGTGTTGAAGATCTACAAGCAATCGATTTAAGACATCCTACATTCTACATCCATTTGGTGCATACATACTTGTGGATCCACGGATTTGAATCTGCCACAAGGGTTTCCATACAAGCAAGGTGAATTTGTTCATTTACTTTGTTTTATTTATGCAATTTCAATTATACTTTGATGTTAATTGCAAAATTGGGGTTTGACCAAGGCAAACCCCTACCCCCATAAAACAAACTATTTTTCTTGCAGGGACATGTTTGGAACAACGAGTTGGAGTGCAGATTTGGATACCCTTTTTAGCAAACTATCAAGATCAGGAAACATATTTTCTATCAGAGATTTTAGAGGTCAATTCTTCTCTAGGTCAGAATCATAAATTCTGGGTCAATGGTGACATTGACTTGAGGGTCAAAATCATAACTATGTCAGATCGGAAAAATATTTTTGAGTTTTTTTTGTCTCTACGTTTCTGTTCCAGATCTGACTGCAAATTTTCCTGAAACTCAGTGCAGACCACCACAAATAGAATTCTTAAGATCTTTAACATTTCAAGGTTAGTAATTTTCTCCTATTCATTTCAATAAAAGTTCTTAATCTTCCTAAATCTATCACACATTCTCTTCTATAAAATGAAATTTAAGATCTTCTTCTTTATTCTTATTTCCAATTGATCGATTCATTTATGCATTGATCCTTCTTTTGGGGTTAATAAATATGGATCTTTCCTTTGTGTATTTGAGGATAAAAGAAACATCTTATTTATCCCTCACATTTCAATAAACATTATAATTTCAAATGTAACAACACAATTGTATCTTACATTAAATGTAATTACCCCATTTCTTATATTAAATTTTGTTATCTTACATTTTCTTATGTTACAATTTGTAACTCTTGCAATTTACCATCTTTGTTACATCAATGTTTTCATTTTCAAAGGAAAAAGAGTCAAATCAGCACATGTTTGACATATTCCTTTTATGCAATTTATTTGTTCAGATATATCATCTCTTTTGTCACGTAAAATGGATGAGATGAACTCACTTCGTTTACTAGGAGAAGCATTTTCAAAACCATAAGTGTCTTCTACAAACTTTCAAAAAAATTGATAGTGTAGGTCAAATCAAATATGATAACAACAACAACAAGTTTCAAACACTTTGTTCGTCCTGATATAATATGGCTTCAACCTTTCAAACAATGTTTGCTCAATCATTATATTAGGATTTGAGCTAAAAAATGACACATAAATTTCATGTTGTGTTGTGTCCAACCAATATTTTGTATGATATTCATATTAATCAGCTAAAATTCTATGTTTGATAATATCTCTACTCTTTGATGAAGGATGTGTATTATCATTTGAAAATAATGTGACTAAATTCTTGATTCCTCCATCAATCCTATCAGAATGAGGAGCTCTACACATGATTGTCCAATCGCCTTCCAAGGTGCTATCATCCAAAAGTATTCTTCTATTAATATATCCTGATATTAGCTTCCTACTATAACCAATCTGAGATGAAACTAAAGATATTTGTCTTTTTCAAAGCATAGTGTTACCTACAATGGATGTCAAAATAACTTTTCTTGTAATGGTCTTATCTTTAGTTTAAGATTGCTTCTGTACCTGGTTCAAACCTTTCCTAAGATTTTCAATCATATTAGTGTACATGTCAACAACTTTTCTCTTCTTTGATGTTGTGTCTATACCCAATAATTTTAATGCCCCTTCCAACTTTTTATTTAAAGTACAACTTAAATAAATTGAGCTTGTTCAAGTGTTTCAAAATTATCAAATTTAGCCAATATTTATCTTGCTCTCCTATTCATTGACCTCTTCTTAGAAATACTTAGGGTTGAAAATTAGCAAGTGATCTCAAATTCTCCACATCCATTTTAAGTAAATGATCTAAGTTTCTATAATTAATATTTATCTTTACAGTTTGAGCTAAATTTACAAGTTCATCCATGCCTGTAGGAGCAAGTGACCCTGACCCTTCTCCAACATCAATTTCTTGAGCTTCCATAGGGAATGATCTTGACCTTTCTTCAATGTGCAATTCTTTGACTTGACTTGACCCTCCTACTTCGGCTTGTCCTTCACCTTCTTTAGTTTTATGATAATATGCCAATTCAACTTCACAATTTCTTTGTTTGGTGCCAGGTGACCTTTTTCTCTAGAAGATTTACTTTGTCTTCCCTTCTTGTTCCCCATTTTTTCTCTCAAAAAAATGTCTTCTAAAAGATCGGCAATAAAAATTCTCTTCTTCAAAAAATACTTTGATCTAATATTTCTTGTCTCCAAAATTATGCCTTTGAAAAAATAGAAACAACAATCCTTCTCCAAAAAATGCCTTTGTAAAAATTGATTAATAATAGAAAAAGTGAATTAACTTATGTGAATTCGGTAAAAATGGAAAGAAAAAAACTTTACATTTATATCATTCCAAATTTAAAAAAAAAAACAAATTAATAATCAGCTGACCTACATCATGTGAAGTAGGTTGGGTAAAATTTTTGTGGGGTGTTTCTCGCCAAACTTTTCATATAAGGGGCTTTGCATGAAGACCCTTCACACGAAGCCCCTCATGTGCCTTTGCACGAAGGGGTGCTTCGTACGAAGACCCCTTAATTAAAATTTTGCCCTCAGAAAAATGAAAACTCAAAAAAATAGCCTTTCAAGGCCTGAGACAAGGAAAAAATAAAATAATTTTCTGAAACACAAGATGTCAAATGATTCTACTTGTAACAAGCTTTTGAATGAATATAATTTTAATACATATTGAGCTCATTGTCACTTTCAAATATTCCTTTAACTAAACATAGGTTGTTTATTCATTCAACAACCTGTCTCTTCAAGGCTTCGGGAAAAATAGTAAGTTACAAAAAAAAAATGAAAAATATGTAGGAAAAGAGTATGTGTTTCACCTTTCTATAAAAAAATTACAAAATAAATTTTGATATATATAGATCAACTTAGAGTGATCCAAGTGACCTTATGTCTAAATTAAAGTTACTGTCACTTTAGAACTTAATAAGCTATGAAATATTGATCCAAAATGAATGAAACCAATTGCATCCTTTACATATTTCAAAGTTATAAATATAATCTCGAAATAATTACATTGTTATCATATTTTTTTAAAAATTATGCTAATCCAAGTGACAGTCACTTAAAAACATAGATTTTTCACAAAAAAACCACTTTTCAAAGGAGAAAGAAAAATGAATTTTAATTTTTTTAAAAATATATTTAGAAACTAGAAAGAAAATTCTAAAAGACTCTAGTTTACATCATCTTCAAATTCCTAATAGTTTTGCAGCATTAGGTGTTTGAAAGTGAAGTTTTTTCTCAGAATGTTGATCACTGTGTCAAAGTTGGCCAAAAAGTGGGACACACTATTGTGGGACAACCCTCCGAATAGGGGAATATAAGGATAGAATATTGTGTGATGTAATTAAGATGGATGATTTTTACTTACTCTTAGGAATACCCTGACAATATGATGTTATTTCACTACATGATGGTAAAAATAATGCCTATTCAGTGACTAAGGATGGTGTGAGTTACTCTATGACCCCACTTGCTAATGATGGTAAGGATAAACACATATTAACCAGTGTCATGCTAGTGTATAAGAAAGAGTTTATAAAGAACCTCATTGATAAGGACACACCATGTTTTTTTGTAGTGATGTAACCAAAAGAAGTTGTGAAGAAGAAGTATGAGAACAAGACACAAGAGGGAGGTGTAGGTCCCAAGGATGTAAAAGAGTTGTTGGACAGATACAAGGGGATAGTTACAGACAGTATACCATAAAAATTACCACCCCACAGAGATGTTAGAAATTGCATAGGCCTTATACCTAGGTCTACATTTCCGAGCAAACAAGCCTACAAGATGACATGAGATAAGAATAAGGAGATTGCAAGACAAATACAAGAGTTTCTATACAAAGGCTTCATAAGAAAAAGTATAAGTCCTTATGCAGTCCCTACTATTTTGGCTCCAAAGAAGGAAGGGACATGGAGCTTGTGCATGGACTCCAAAGCCATAAACAAGATCATAATTAGATATATGTTCCACATGCCTCAAATAGAAGACTTGATGGGATTTCTAGAAGGAGCAAAGTAGTATTCTAAGGTGGATTTGAAGAGTCGTTACCACCAAATAAGGATAAGAGGGGGAGATGAGTGGAAGATTTATTTAAAAACAAATGAAGGCATCTATGAGTGGTTGGTGATTTCATTTGGCCTCTCTAATACCCCTATCACATTCATGAGGCTCATGACTAAAGACCTCAAACCTTTCATAAATAATTTTGTAGTAGTATATTTAGATGATATACTGATATTTAACAAGGATAAAGATGAACATTTAATGCATTTGAATTTGGTGTTGAAAAGGTTAAACGAGGGGCAGTTAAAGATAAATTTGGAGAAATGTGTCTTATTGTAGGAAGAGTTGGTATTTCTTGGATTTGTGATGTCCAAGGGTAGTCTCAAGATAGATCCCTCCAAGGTGGAAGCAATCCTTGATTAGCCAACACCTAGAAATGCAAGTGAGATAAAGAGCTTTTATGGTCTTGCATATTTTTATAGGAAATTTATAAAGAACTTTAGTCGGGTATGTGCACCCATAATTGACACTATAAAACGGGGTAGAAAATGTCAATTTACATGGACTGGTGAAGCAGATAAGTCTTTTGAGTATTTAAAGAAGAGAGTGGCAGATCAACCCATCCTAGCACTACCATATTTCTATAAGGTCTTCACAATTGAATGTGATGCAAGTAATAGGGCTATAGGAGGAGTTTTGATTCAAGGAGGCAAAAAACAAATACTCAACATATTATCTATAAATTTATGCAATGGTTTATTCTCTGAGAAAATGGAGACATTATTTATTACCCAAGGAATTTGTAGTCTACACTAATAATCATGCTCTGAGTTTTTTTAACAGACAGGAAAAGTTGAGCCACAGACACATGAAGTGGATGATGTACCTTTAAGCCTTAAAATTCATCCTTTAGCATAAGAAAGGGGTAGCCAATAAGGTGGTTGATTCCCTTAATAGAAAAAATATGACAGTAAAGGAAATTTAATTGGAGAGCATAGGGATAAATTCATTAAAGGACATGTACCAAGATGATGAAGACTTCAAGGAAGCCCATTAAGTATGCATAGAAATGGGAGATAGATACCACATGGAGTTCTCTGATTTTATTTTGCAAGAAGGTTTATTTTTTAAAGGGAGGAAATTTTGCATCCCTAGATGTTCAATGAGGGAAAAAATTGTAAAGGAAAAGCACTGTGGAAGTTTATGAGGGCATTATGGGATTGACAAGACACTTGAACTTGTTAAGAGATTCCACTTTTGGCAAAGGATGTAGACAAACATCATAATTTTTTTTGAAGAGTGCATGGTTTGTCAAAAGGATAAAATGAAAAGTTCAAATGCAGGGTTATACACTCCACCAATTCCAAGTAGGTCATAGGATTCAATAAGCATGGACTTTGTGCTAGGACTTCCAAGAACCAAATTGGTTCATGACAGTATATATGTTATGGTGGACAAATTTTCTAAGATGGCTCACTTCCTACATTATAAAAATACTCATGATGCATTCCATATTGTAGGTATTTTCTTTAAGGAGGTAGTATGACTTCATGGTCTATCATTGTATATCATTTTAGATAGGGATTCTAAATTTATTGGACACTTTTGGAGGACTCATTGGTAAAGACTAGGTACTAGATTGTCTTTCTCCTCAACATACCATCCTCAGTCTGCTAGATAAATAGAGGTAGTTAATAGGCCACTTGGGAACCTATTAAGATTGTTAAAAAAGGAGCATGGAGAAACTTGGTATTCTATCCTTCCCTAAGAAGAATTATCCTATAATGACTCAGTGAATAGGAGCACTGGTCTGAGCCCATTCCAGATTCTTTATGGGACACACCCAAGAGGTGTTTTGGAGTTTAGAGAGGTGAAAGATTTGGACAGAATAAGTTCACAAGTAGAAGATTTTGTAGATTTGATGAGAGATATTCATTAACAATTAAGGGATAAGTTGACATATACCACTAAGAAGTATAAACAAGAAATATACAAAAAGAGAAGAGATGTGCAATTTCAAGTGGGAGATATGGTGATGATTCATCTTCAAAAGAAAAGGCTTCTAGAAGAGTACACCAATTTGATGATGAGAAAGATAAGACACTTCAAGATCCTAAAGAAGTGAGTCAATAAAGTGTATAAAATTAATATTCCCCCTGATAAGGGTCTCTCTCTCATTTTTTATGTTTTTACATTTATTCATATAAGGGCAATGTTGGTGATGTTTGTGATATAGGTCAATTTGAGGAGAGAAATGCAGATTTGGTGCAAGATCTACCATAACAACCCAAACTTGAGATAGAGTGTGTCCTCAAAAAGAGAGTGAACAAGAAAAAAAGGGGAATACATATTATGAGTATCTGATCAAGTGGAAGCATCAACCCCTGGAAGATGCCTCTTGGATGACTACTAACATCAATGAACAAATTGGAGTTACAATATTAGATTTGCCAACTCAAGGGACTTAAGTTTTTTCTGGCCCTCAAAGTATGGTGCAAGGAACCCTAGAAGCAATAAAGAATTTGGTAGATAGGAATAAAGGATTTGATCCAGTGGGATTTTCCATGATGTAATCTTGGACCCAATTGTAAGGCTAATGGGCTCTAAGGTGTTTTATGAACCTAAACTCCTAATTAGACCAAAGGGTACACTAAGGGTTGTAGTAGAGTCCTAGGGGATTCAGAGGTAGAATTGGGTTTGAATGATGTTTTGTAAGGCTTAAAAGATCCTAAACATTCATTTAGAATCATTAGAGTCTATTTTATACAAAGTTCTCAAAAATTCTAAATGTTGTCAAGCAAAATTTAAAAGTTATTATGCAACTTTTTGAAAGTTGCTCGAGAAGTTGCAACTTGGCAACCAACAACCCCAACTATTTTAAAAATAATTTTATCCATTGGGAGATTCCTATTTAGTTCCAATTAGATAATCCATGGAGAATGATTATCAATGAATGAAGTTTTGTGGAGATTTCGAATAAAGAAACCCTGATTTTGCTTAAATTCTCTTATTTTTGTATTGTACGAGTTGGTTGGTGATTGAATTAGATGAGTTTTTTTAAAGGTTTTTCATATTTTTGTGATTTTTGGTCTTAATTCAATTGGTTTGAACCAATTTGGTGGAGTTTAGCGATAGTTGTGTTAATATTTGTTAAAAAAGTCCAGCAAACCTTTATTTATAGGGTCTTGGAAGAGATGGAGTTGTAACTTGCAATCCCAATGTGGAAATTTCATGAATCCTAGTGGAATTAAAGTTAGGATGTACTCTAAGAATCCTGAAGGTTAGGATCAGGGAGTAAGGGTTGGTAATTTTCCCACCAAGCCCTAGACTAAACAAGTCCATGTGTTTAGTCTAGAACTATGAATAATTGAAAGACAACCATTTAAAGGAGTGGTAAGAACCAAATAAATGATGAAAATAGTGTATTTGGGGATAGTATATCATATCCAAGTGGTTTTTTCTAATTTTGATAACCCATTCTTAGGACCTCATTTGGAAACTAGTCCTAATTATGCATATTAGGTATGTGGCCTTTGTTGAGTGTTTGGGTCTGCAAGAATAGAATCAGGGTCAGAGATTTTGGATTTTGACTAAGATAAATAAAGGTTATTTGAAAACATAATTTTTTTGGAAATTCCTTTGGGAAAGTTCAATTTTTTTTGGTAAAAACCGAGGACTTAGGGCTACTAACCAAATAGCACATTTTTGGGCTATGTGTAGTAAATGGTGGAAAGAGGAATTCAGTCTTAGTCAATAGATCAATATGAGATATAATAAGGAGGAAAAATCCTTATCACTCCCTTGGAACACAAATATTATGACTATAGATGTGATAGGTTAATTGAGGATAACATATTGGATGTTGGCTTAGGAGATACGCCAAAGGTTGGAGAAGTAGTGTTTTGGATTTCCATACCTCTAGTGGCCTACCCTAAATCAATTTGGAATCTAGATCTACTTTATATCCATTAAATTAATAAATATTTACATCACATCTTTGCTACATTATATGCATTTAGATCTTCTTTTCATTACATCGTTGAAATTTTTTCCATTAGGATCTAATTATATTCTTTTGAACTTCTCTCATAGACCCATTACATTCTTGCATTTCATTTTCAGGCTTGCATGTTTCAAAATAGAAAAAAAAAGAATACACAAATATTTCATTTCATACATTACTTAGTAATCAGTCATCGCATAAAGATATTTGATTTCTTCTTTAAACACTTGTAGTGGAAAAAAAACTACATATAGTTCCATAAATATTTCACATATCATCATGAATATTTTCTATAGGTTAATTTCATTTTGATATCAAAAGGACCATCCTTCTCATGAGGATATATTAAGGCATGATAATAATGCTTTTCTCAAAGGTCTCCCTATGTAGGATGAACCATTATAGGATAATGTTGATTATTCTGTTGATATACATCTCCCTCATGAGGGTACCTTGGTGATGGACAATGATATTATAGTAGAGGAAATTGATATGACTGGTAATTCCCTTAAGCCCACTTTTCCTTCTATGCATTTCAATGATTTTCCATCTACAAATGAAGCCTTAATAAGTGATGACCCTTCTCCTAAGATGTACCCCATTTATGTGGGTATTTTGGTACAAGAGAAATAAATTATAGATATCTTTCTTAATACCACCTTACGTTTATTTGGCATTCCTTTTAAAGATGACACATTTGTGTAGATCCCTAATCCCCTTTTTAAATATTTTCCCACTCATGCAGATACATGGGAAAAGGAGGATATTATCATTACCACTTTTCTTTCTGCTCTCACTTCTAGTGATAAACCCATGGATAATCAAGATCTTGATCAATTCAATGTTTTCAATGTTTTGGGTACTAAAAATCCTAAGGTTTTTGTACATCTTCATCAAGATGACCATACACCTCACAATAAACTGATCATTGTAGTGAAAGGTTCTCAACAACCTTACTATCATGCAGTTTCCCACACATAACTCAAGAAATAATAGACAACCTACTCATTTAGTTGTTCTTCCTTCTCTTCCTCCTCAACCAATACTTCCTCCTGCACTATGTCTCCCTCAAAATTTTGGGAAGGAGTATGATTTAGTAAAACAAATCGATGTTACTCATGTCAAGATCTCTCTTTGATAGCTTCTTCAAAATTCACCTACTTATCATGAAGCATTACAACAAGCCTTGAGAAATGTGACTACCCCACCTGTTAGGAAAGATAATATAACTTCCATATTAGAATGTATGAATGCAACCAATAACAAAGCTCTAATTTTTTTTTTCTCAAGATGAGTTTCCTCCTCAAGAAATTCAATATCAAAATGATTCTGTGATGATTGTAGTTCGTATCAATAGTAATATGATTTGAAGAAATTTAATTGATAATGAATATGGTCTTAATGTTTGTAGCATTGACTTTTTATATAAGATAAATGCAAATGTGTCTTTAATCAAGCCTAATACTATTCCTCTACATGGCTTTGACAATATTTCTCAACAAACCTTGGGTATTAACACTTTTCCAGTTAAGGTAGGTCTTGTTATTTTTCCCATACCTATTCATATCATGCTTGGTACTCTGAACTATAGTCTTCTCTTAGGATGACCATGACTACATGCCATGTATGTTGTTCCTTCAACAGTTCATCGTAAAGTGATGTTTATCTATAAAAACACCATCTATACTCTTGTTTTTGATTATAAGATCCAAAACTTCTTACAAACTAAATTTGATTCTTCTTCTATTCCTACACCATTTAAACAAAAAACATCTTATTCTCTTACAAAAACTTCTCATATAAGTGCTCTTGTAGATGATGATTGGGGGTCATTAGACTTTACTCCATCTTTTTCAGGTGAATATAATGTTACTAATTACAAAAAGAGAATCTTCAAAGGGCCTAGTGTCTTTTGTTAAACTTGATTCTTTAACAATTCAATTCATGATCTCCAACATAGTTTCTAATGTTTACAAAAAATATTTTAGGTTCATGATAAACCTATGCAAAGGAAAGGTTTCCAAACTTCTCCTTTTTCAACATCTCCTCCTTTACCACTAACAGTTCTTCTATACCTAGCTTGAATCACAAAACAATTTTGTGTAATATTCTTAGTGCTAAGTTGATTACTCAACCTAAAAAAAAAAAAAAAACACAATAAAAATCTTTTGAATCTCCCTTTCTATATGTATCATCTATATCATGACCACTCTACTAATTAATGTCAAGATTTTTATTACAAAATATAGAAACTTATTCATTATGTTATCATTCACATAGCATGTTTCAATGAGTTAATTTTAAATTCTGATTACTTTTAATAATATTTAAACCCCTATTATGTTGAGCTCCACACTATGTGACATTGTTATCCTATCCTTTATGGGCTCATTTTCTTGCATGGTGCAATCATAATTTATGAGTAACGTAATAGGAACTCTTTCTCCTTATTCTTGTCTCCACAACTCGGGGACAGGGGTAGTATATCAATATCTCTCATCCTCTCTAAGGATCAAATTTTATTTGATCAAGAGACATTTGTCTATTATGCAATATCCAACCTTACATGGAAATGTCGGTTTACATAAAAAAATATCTTCTATACAAGATTTAGGAATCCTTGATAATAAATGTTTCATTGTTCACATTTGAGTATCTATGATACACAAATATCTTACCTTGCAGAGTTAAAGTATCCCATCCTTCCTCAGGGATTCCATTGCTTAGGAATGGGTAAGGTGGGATTTCTTTCCTTCCTTTTTAAAATCTCTTTTTTTTTTTTTTTAGAATCCTTCAAAAGGATCCATTTACACTACTTGCTTGGTATCTCTTTTGTTTTGTACCTTCGTTGACATCACAAAACTTGTGACCTCTTTGGCTTGGACTGGGTTTTTCTTGTGGATACCATATTGGTGTCAAAGGTTCTTTATCCTTGTTTCTCTTTTCCTTAAGATGTAAAAATATTCCTATTTTACCATATTAAGGGGGGGGGGGGGAATATGTGGCCTCCTTATTGCAATTTTTTTTTTACTTTAACCATTTCAAGTAGATTACACTAGCAAAACACATCTTGTTAATCTATTTGAACTCTCCTTTACACATATTTTTAGGATTAGTTTACTAGTATAACACAACTCGCTAGACCATTTGACCTATCCTTTTCATAGGTTCACTAGCATAACACACTTTGATAGACAATTCAACCTCTCATTTACATAAATTATTTATGAGTTAACTAGCATGCAATAGACCATAGAATATATCTTTATATTCTTTTTTATAGGTGGAACTAGCATAAAATAATTTGCTAGACCATTTCCCCATCTCTTTTCTCTTCTTTCTCTTTCATGGATCACCTAGCACAACACAACTAGCTAGAATGTGTCATCCATGATTTTATTTTTCTCTACTCCATGATTCTATAGCAATAACACACTTTTCTATTTGATTCGATCATGGAGTCTTGTATTATCTTTGATGTGTTATCTTTCTCTATTGAGGTGACCACTTGTGCATTTACAATAACTTTTTGAGCATGGTGCTAGCGGTTGAGACATTTTCTTTAGCAAGGTCTCTTCAAATAGTTTCTTGGAATCTTAGTAATATTTAGGATTTTTCTTGTGTGTACTTTATATATGGATGTACAAGTTAAGGTCATTCACTTGGGAGTTTGTTTCATTAAACTAGTGAGTTCTCTCTTTGCATTTTGGCCATGATTTTTATCTTTCTTTCTCTATCTTTCTTCTACTTCACTATAAGCATGAGGTGGACTCATACTCATGCTAAAGTGGGGGATAAATGTATCATCCTAAAAAGTTAGAACCCTTAATTAGGTGATCATCCTAAAAAGTAAGAACCCTTAATTAGGTGATCATTTTAGCCCCATTTTAGTATGTATAGGTTCCTACATTGATTTCACACTCCTATAACACTTATTGAACCTTCAAATTAATGTTATGAGTCCTATAACAGTTTAGTTTGTTCAAAATTCAAGAATGACCCTTATTTCTAAGTGTACTCCTCTATTTTTCCTCTAATCAAATAATTTATTTCATCTCCTAGGATCCATTCTACCATTTATGTGTTAGGAATAAGGTGTCTCAACCTTGGATAATTCCTATTCTTATTATTTGTTTTGTTTAAAATGCATTTCTTGCAAATAATGTAATTAAGTGTGAGTGTATATGTCTAGTTGGCATGTTGATATGTCACTCCACTTGATGTGTCAACATCTTGAATTGTGTGTAAGGAGATCATGGCTGAAACAGTTACGATGGGTTTCTATGACATGTAAGAGCTATTTCTAGAAGGATCTATGACGGGTGAAGACATGCAATGACATGTGGCAACTGATAAAGTTGAGTACTGTACACTCTTCCAAAATCATTTTTTTCAGAGAATGGTAAAACCTTAATGCGGCTATCTTTGGAAGTTGCCCTAAAAAGGAAAGCACATGATATAAGCATTTTTTAGGGTTGCAGATAGATATAGAAAAAGAGTGTATTGTTGGTATGATCTGGTGCTACTAGATTAGTCTGTGTGTGTCAATTGTCTCCTAAAACAACTTGCATTGCAAGTGTGTTGTAACCATTGTGTTGAAGACAATATATTGTGCAGGTTTTGGAGTGCTGGGGTTTTTTACCAAAAGGTTTTCCCCAAGATAAATATTTGTGTCATTCTCTATTTTCTATATGCATGGTATATGGCTACAATATCATTGATAAAGTAGTTAATGAATCTAAAATTATAAGGATTTAAAAGAATTTGCACAATACTTTCCTTTAGAGATTAGTGTAGGAATCTGTTTTTGCACCTGAGTTTCTTTACAAGTGGTATCAGAGCCTGATCAACTTTTGATCCTAGTTGTTGGGTAGGGTTTTTTGAGCTAATCTCAAGTTGAGTGGGAGTTTTTTGTGTAGAGCATTTTGAATCTTATTTGCAGATTAAGATGGCAAGTTCCTCATACAGTAGAATGGAGGTGTAGAAATTTAATGGCACTAATTTCGAGTTGTGGAAACTCAAGATGGAAGACATGCTTGAAGACCGTAATCTATGGGAGGCTACTTCACTTGATGTGAGACCTGCAGCGATATCTCAAGTAGATTGGGAGATCAAGGATTGAAAGGCTAAGGGTCTCATCAGACTCTATCTAGCAGATGTCATTCTTCTGAATGTTCTTGATGAGACTACCACAAATTCTTTGTGGAAATGGCTTAGGTCTATGTATCAAGCCAAATCTCTGGTGAATAAGTTGTTCCTGAGAAAGAATTTGTATTCTTTAAGAATGGAGGAAGGTGGATCCATAACTGATCATCTCAACGCATTCAATTTATTGATTGCACAGTTGGCATCATCCGGCGCCAAGATCAAGGAGAAGGATCGATGTATGACCTTGCTTTGTTCCTTGCCGTATTTGTGGGACCATCTTGTGATGGCTCTCGAAAGTACTATAGTCACATTCAATATGGATGATGTGGTGTCTTTGCTGCTATTTGAGGAGATGCAAAGAAAGACTTCAAATTCGTCTAAGGAATCGCTTGCTGTTCGTGGGAGATCCAATGACAAAGGAAAGCAGAATGACAATTAGTCAAAGAAGGGCAGATCCAAATCCCATGGGAGTTCTAAGACTCCTGGAAAGTCCAAGGCAAAATGTTGGAACTGTGATAAATCTGGGCACTTCCGGAGGGACTGCAAAGAACCGAAGAAGAAGAAGAAGAAAGGCTCAGATTCAGCTTCTGAAAAATCTCAAGAAGATGGAGATGCTTTTATTGTAGCTTTGGCAGCCCATGCATCTGATGATGTGTGGTT
>MU224605.1:2558941-2579430 GCA_018584345.1 Thuja plicata | reverse complement strand
AACTGAATCAAAGATTGAAGTTTGATAGGTACTGCCCCCTCGTGATCGAAATCAAAATGAGATAGAGGAGAAACAACAAATTGATAAATTTTGATCAAATCGAACTAAAGATAAGGTTCTTGATGTAGGATGAAAGATATAAGGATCATAGAGCCAAGGTAGATCATCAAGCATGAAAGATTATGCCCCAAGGTTGAATTAGAAGAAAAGAAGAAGAAGAAGAAGAAGAAGAAGAAGAAGAAGTGGGGTGAAAGGAAATGGAAGATAGAAGTTTGGAAGAGGTGGAAAGAAAATGGAGAGAAGAAAAAAAAAAAAAAAGAATTTGCCTCAAGAGAGAGAATGTCCCAAAATTAATCAACTATTTAAGATAGAAAATTTTGATTGAGATCACGAAAAAAGATAAGGAAATGAAGATCAAACATGATCACAATTGATTAAAAGTCCACAAGAAAGATGAATGAAGACCATCTCAAACTCATAATGCAGCCTAAAAATGCAAATTAAAATGAGGTCTAGCAATGCAAGCTACATGAAAATGCAAAGGTGTACTTGCAATAAAGCAACAAACATAGGATCTTGTGTTCATCATTCATAAGGAATGTTAAGGAACCAAATTCTAGGTGACCATTTTAGGGTGCATACAGCTGCATCATATGATTTAGAAATAGAACAAATGGATGTGAAGACAACTTTCCTTCATGGTGATTTGGAGGAAAAGATTTATATGTCACAGCCTAAGCACTACATTGTTAAAGGTAAAGAATCCTTAGTTTGCAGATTAAAGAAATCTCTATATGATTTGAAGCAATCTCCTAGGATGTGGTACCTTAAGTTTGATGCCTTTGTGTTGTCAATTGGATTTGTAAGATTAAAATTAGATCATTGTGTTTATTTCAGAGTTGAAAATGATCACCTTCTTATTGTTGCATTATATGTTGATGATATGTTGTTGTTTGGGAAGGGTAAGGGTATGATTTCTATTTTTAAATCTTAGTTGTCAGCACAGTTTGAGATGAAAGATCTTGGGGAAGCAAAAATACATGTTGGGTATGGAAATCAGTAGAGACAGGTCTAACAGAAAAATTTGGTTGAGTCAGAGTAAGTATGTAAAGTCTGTGTTGGACAGGTTCAGCATGGCAGATTGTAGACAACTATGTGTTCTTGTTTCAGTGGGAACAAAGTTATATGTAGATGATTGTCCAAAATCTCCTAGTGAGGTGGAGGACATGAGTAGAGTACCTTATGCTAGTGCAGTTGGTACTCTTATGTATGCTATGGTCTGTACTAGACCAGACATTGCCCAAGCAGTGGGAGTAGTGAGTCAATTTATAGCTAACCCCGGATGGGTACATTGGGATGTAGTTAAGTGAGTATTCAGATATTTGAGGGGTACATCAGATTACTCCATATGTTACCATGGCAACTCTTCAAGATCTCCGCATTCAGTTTGTATTTGTGGGTTTGTGGATTCAGATTAGGTAGGTGATATTAACAGCAGGAGATCCACCAGTGCTTATGTGTTCACTATGTTTGGTGGTGCCATCAGTTGAATGAGAAAGCGAAAACCTGTGGTTGCTTTGTCCACTACAGAAGCTGAGTACATGGCTTCTGCTCATGCTTGTAAGGAAGCCATTTGGCTTAGGAGATTTTGTTCTAATGTTGGTGTTGATAAAAAACATATTACTATTTGGTGTGACAGTCAGAGCGCTATTTTCCTTGTGAAGATCCTACTTTCCATGCCAGAACGAAGCACATTGATGTGTAGTTTCACTTTGTGAGAGATATAGTGGAAGATGGAAAGGTAAATTTGGAGAAGGTAGATACTGTGAAGAGTGTTGCAGATTCATTAATGAAACCAGTGGGCACTGCAAATTTTAGATGGTGTTCAGAGTCTATGTGCCTTTTGGCCTATAGCGGTTAGTTCCTGTTATGTTCCTATTACTCTTGCAAGGTGTTCAACAAGTGGGAGAATGTTAGGAATAAGGTGTCTCAACCTTGGATAATTCCTATTCTTATTATTTGTTTTGTAAAATGTATTTATTGCAAATAATGTAATTAAGTGTGAGTGTACATGTCTAATTGGCATGTTGATGTGTCACTCCACTTGATGTGTCAGCATCTTGAATTGTGTGTAAGGAGATCATGGCTGAAACGGTTATGATGGATCCCTATGACACATAAGAGCTATTTCTAGAAGGATCTATGATGGGTGAAGACATGCAATGACATGTGACAACTAATAAATTTGAGTACTGTACACCCTTTGAAATTTTTTTAGCGTTCCTATTTTCTCAGAGAATGGTAAAACCCTAATGCAGCTATCTTTGGAAGTTTCCCTAAAAAGGAAAGCGCATGATATAAGAATTTTTTAGGGTTGCAGACAGATATAGAAAAATAGTGTATTGTTGGTATGATCTGTCGCTACTGGATTAGTCTATGTGTTTCGATTGTCTCCTGAAAGAAATTGCATTGCAAGTGTGTTGTAACCATTGTGTTGAAGATAATACATTGTGCAGGTTTTGGAGTGCTGGGGTTTTTTACCAAAAGGTTTTCCCATGGGTAAATCTTTGTGTCATTCTATATTTTCTATATGCATGGTATATGGCTACAATATTATTGTTAAAGTAGTTAACAAATATGAAATTGTAAGGATTTAAAAGAATTTGCACAATACTTTCCTTTAGAGATTAGTGTAGGAAGTTGTTTCCACACCTGAGTTTCTTTACATTATGGCCTTTTCATGCTCTCTTGAACTTGGAATGAGCTATACCCAAGGATCTGACATCTACCATATACTACAAGCCCTACATTCAAATCTTGGCTCTTTTTCCTAGGTATGGGCTCCCATTTTTGGCCTATACCCAGGTATAGGATTTCATGGGCAGCCTATTTCCTAGGAATTTGGCCCAAATTTGGTTCGAGATTCTGTGCCAAGGTTTTAGTCAGAGATCTAGACCTTTGGTTTGCATGCCTAAGTTTTAACCCCTAAAAGAATGGAATGAGTATATAAACCCCCTATCTCTTCTCATTTTCAAAACTAGGATATCCATTATCATATTCAAGCATTCAATATCAATTTTTTCAAGAATTCATGACTAAGAAAGCAAAGAAAAGTTCAAGATCTCTTCTAAAATTGTGCATCCAAGTCTTCAATCTTTCAAAGCATTATTCCTTCTTCATCAAGCATTGTTGGAAAACTACCATATCCATAATTCAAGACATTTATTTCATGATTTTATTTTGGATCAAGCTATTGCATAAATATTTGTGACCACACCCAAATAGGCATTGCATCATCTATGTATAATATTATTTATAGTTCAGATCTAGTTTCTATTTCATCTTTCCTTATGCCATTTTCATTAAATTTGAAGGTTGATTACTAAACAGGGTTTTCACAAAGGAAACCCCATTTACCCAACCATTTTCCCTATTTTTTTGTGTGCCACAATAGGTTACGAAGCCACCAATTAATAATTGGGAAGATAACACATAGTTAAACAGACCCAAAAAATTTCACATCAATTTTGCCTGGTACAAGATGCCATTGGAAACTTATACCTAGGTATAGGATGATTTTCAACCTGTACCCCTACATTTTCAACACAATTTTTTTATAGTTAGATCATATCCTCCAGGTCCCAAATCGGTAGTTACAGGTCATTCCAACACTCTCATAGTCAAGAATTACAATATGAAAACTCAATTGTCCATTTTCATTTCCAAGTGCATTCAAATTCATCTCAATTCCCTTTTACATTAGTTTTATCATTTGGTTTAGGTTAGATCTGTTCATATTTAGTCTTTTTCATATCAATACAATTTCTATCTTTCTCATTACTAAGCAACAAAGGTATAAAACCCCTTCAAGCATAGATATTAGATTAGAATCTTTCAAGTGATGTTTTTTATTATAGTAAAAACAAGTTTTGAACGGACCCAAAACCCTTTAACAAAAAGAGATTACAATATAAGAATTACACACAATCAAAAAAGCTAAGATAAAAATATCCACAGACCAACAAGCTATCAAAAAAAAGACAAATAAAAAGGTAGCAAAACTCCAACAGAGAAAAAGAAAATAATAGGAAAGAAAAAAAAAATAGGAAAAAGGAACAGATCAACCCAGGTTCTTAAGAACCTTAGAAACTTCCTCGTCAAAATTGGACATCTCCTATGTAACCTTCCTCAAGTCATTATTTTCCAGAAAAATACACATAGCCTTACTCTTAAGGTTGCCTCTGGTCCCTTTTCTTGGACCTGAGGCCTCTTGGTCCTTCTCTTGGCCCTTTTGAATCACCTACTTCTCAAATTGCCCCTTCTCTATATTTTCCACCATCTTGTGCATGGACTCAGAAGTGATCTTAATTTTTTTGTGGCTTTGATCAAGCACATTTTGAAGAAAATCCTTACCACTATTGATTTTATCCTCAAGATGCGACAATTTTTCCTAATAATCACTCTTCAACTTATCATGGGAAGCAACCATCTTCTCCAGAAAATCCATAGCCAAATTATTCTCTTCAACTGTCTAGAAACTCTAACACAAAGCCCCATCATTCCCAGGAGTAATCCGATGAATAGAATTCTAAAGAACATCCAACTTACTGCCAAGATCTCTTTGTTTAATATTAAGATCTTTTATCTCATGTAAAATTAATTTGAAAATGGTGAAAGAATCAATGGAGGCCCCTCCCTTTCCATGCCCAACATATCACATAAATCCTCCCTACCAAGTTTAAAATGGTGGGAATTGGGTCTCAACTCCAATGAGGACTCAACTTTCTCTTTACTCAAGGAATCCCTATGGGACCGAGTGGTGCTAGTAATAATGGAGGGGGCCAATGTAATTGCCACTAGAATCTCTTTATCAAGACCATCCTCTTGCATCCTCTCCTTTCTCAAGCCTGGGAATTTTTATTTTAACCATAGTGCTAAGAATAGCAGGAGCAGAGTAACAGACTCTTTAGCCACAAAATTAATAGCAGTAGTGGGAAAGGAGGCAGACTCCTTAATACTCTAGTTCTTACTAGATGGTTTATCCTTACCCTTCATAAACAAACCTTCCATCTTGCGAGATTTGGGAGTGGTCGATCTTGATTTCAGTAGAGGGGACATAGTCCTCCTCCTCCGAGTCTATATCTTTGCAACCTTTTTCTATATTTATCTTAAGACTTAGGGGACTTTTTCAGCTCAGAGGATGACTATACTCATCTTCCCCACATTCAGTATCCTCCTCATGAACATAACCATCATTTTTCTCCCTCGTAGTTGTGTCTTCACCTTGAGAAATAGTGACAAGATTAGATGTGGCACAAAGAGCTTTCTAATAATAAAAATGAGCACCAAAAAAACCTCATGGAGAATAGGGTTTTTGTCAAGGTTCTTCCTATGGTCTTTGAAACTAGTCTTAAGAGGAAAAGAGAGATAAAAAGGAATATAAAACCTCACATTATGGATAAACTGATTTAACAACATGAAATGGTGGCCATAAGCACAAGATAAATGACCATCCAAGGTTATGTAATCGATGAGCACTTTAAGGACCTAGATCCATACCTTTTTGAGATTTGATGGTTTGTAGCTAGTCTTGTTTGCTCGGTTCTTCCCCATCTTCTCTTGTTCCTCATCCATTTCAAGGAATCTCTTACTAACACGGTCTAAGTATTTGTGATCCCTATAAAATTTCATGTCATTTGTAGGTAGACCAGTCACCTCCGCCACCACATTCTCATCAATCCAAACCTTCCTGTCAAAAAGAACCAAACTCCCAACCTTTGAACCTTGGGAAAATTATTCTATGACGCTAGGGTCCTAGCCATGAATATGTTAAAGATATGAAGTAAGGCTTCCACCCTTTAAGATATTCTAGACTTTGTGCTTATTCTTGAGGGTCTTGCAATCAATGGGCTCAACTCTCCTATGATAGCTCACATTTCCAACAGCACAGAGTTCTAAAGCATACCACAAACTGAGAAAGAAGAAATGAAAATTAAGAACAAAATAACCCACAATCCGTGTGTAGACACCCAAAAATGGACAGGCTTGCGAATTTACATTAAAAACACTAATTTTCATCTATTAATTAATGGTTTTTAATCATTAATTAATCATCTATTTTCCTCTAAATTCATTCCCCAAATCATCTAATCAAATTCCCAAAATTAATTAAATAATTAATTTTATTTAATTAATTAACCTTAATTGATTAATTACCATTAATTAATTAATTAAACTCAATTTCCTATAGTTTAAATTCAAATATTTAAACTTACTAATTAAATTCTTCCAATTAAATTAATTTCAGTTAAATTAATTTAATTTCATTCAATAAAAAAATTCTAAATAAAAAAGAATTCAATTATCTCACATGTTGAAAATTTTAATTAAATATTCATTTATCTTCAAAGAGATAACTCCAATCAAATCACATAGGTTACTCCACCCACCTCTCCAGTCCACATGGGTAACTTCACCCACCTCTTCAGTTCAAAAAGGTAACTCACAATTAGCTCTTCAGTCAACCAAACTCTGTCTCCTCTTTACAAATTGAAGAGGTGGAGTTTGCTGATGGCTTCTCTAATTCCCTTTGATCTCAACCGTTCATCTCCCTATCTTTGGGAATGATTTTAATCATTCATTTCATCCTCTATTCCTATATAATAAACTCTTCATAACCATTTGAAGGATTCCAGATTTCAAGCTCTCGTGTGCCATTACTATGTCAGTTTGGTTCTAGCATTCAAGCCATCTTGCGATCGCACACACATTTCAATTAGCAAGTTATCGATGCTTCTCAAGTCATAGATTCTGCCCACACCAATACTGAGCATCAAAAACAACGTTTCAAAAGGAGTAGAGAGAGACAATAAAAACTTCAAGTACTTTAGGGTTTGCATTCATTTTTTTTCCTTTCTTTGCTTGTACATTTTATTGGTTATGCTTCAAGTTATTCATTTTAGTATTATTTGTGTATTGTATTTATATCATTTGTAAAACCTTTGCTACTAACCCTTGCCTTTGGAAAGCTTGGGAACCATGAATCACGAAAAAAGGCATACATTTTGGTGAACTCGACGTGAACTTACAACCCACATAAAATTTGGTCATATCTTTCAAACCGCATGGAATTATTTTATGAAATTTTTTTTGCAAGTTGACGCTGATCTAAGGAGACCCCAAACAAAAATTTAGATTTTTGTGACTTTTTCTAATTTTTTTATAATTTTTCTGTGATATTTCATAAAAAATCATTTCTGGGCACAAATCAAAGTTTCATTTCAAGAAAATTACATTTTTGGAAAGGTATTGAAATTATAGAGGGGGTTTATTCTCTGTGATTTTAATTTTTGTGAAAATATTTTGCAAAAATAACAAATCTTTTCAAACTGGTCTTTTATGATAAAATGGGTCCCTAGGGCACAAATTAAGGAGTTATGATTTAAATTTTATTTTGCAAGTATCATTTGACATAAGAAAGATACAATCCAAAATTAATATTTTTCTAAATTTTTTATGATTTTTTATAAATTTTTTATGATATTTCATAAAAATTTAATTTTGGACACAAATCAGCATTTCTTATCAAAAAATTTACATTTTTTGGAAAGGTATTGAAATTATAGAGGGGGTCTATTCTCTGTGATTTTAATTTCTGTGAAATTATTTTGTAAAAAATAATAGATCTTTTCAAACTAGTCTTTTATGATAAAATGGGTCCCTAGGGCACAAATTAAGGAATTATGATCTAAATTTTTTTTGCAGGTATTATTTGGCATAAGAAACCTACAGTCCAAAATTTAGATTTTTCTAAATTTTTTTATGATTTTTTATAATTTTTTTATGATATTTCATAAAAATTTAATTTTGGACACAAATCAACATTTCTTATCAAAAAAGTTACATTTTTGAAAAGGTCTTGAAATTATACAGGGTCTTTATTCTCTGTTATTTTATTTTTTCTAGGAAATATTTTCAAAAAAAGAAAGATCTTTAAAAAAAAATTCTTTTTGTGTGTTCTTTCTTGATTTCTTGGGGATTGAGAAAATGACTAATGGCCAAGAGGATAATCAGACGCATACCAGGTGCTAGAGCATTAAGAGCTTCCAGAAGGAGAACCATCAACTATCGATCACAACAAAGGGCTATTCTCACAATCATAGCTAAAGATCAAAGCGAAGCATACATGAGGTACATTGATTCAATTAAGAGATTCACAACTAAGTATAAAGTCACCATTAATTTCAGCAATCTCAACAATCCCAGAGTTTTTGGATATTCTGTTATTTTGGCTTGAAAGCTTTCATTTCTGAAGATACTAAAAACTTTCTTTGACAGGTACAAATAAAGGAAGCAAGATAACAGTACAACTTAAAATTTATTCACTTGTTGATTTGGGTTTAAAAAGAATAGTGTTTGTCACACATCTCACATCTCACATTTCAAAATTGGGCTCAAAATTGACGCGGGGACTAAAATTGAACAAAGCAAAAAATCTCTAAAATTGGTGCATTAAAATTGAACAAGCAATCAACACCTACTTTTGGGCTTAAAATTGAACACTTGTGCTTGTATGGTGGTGTAGCTTAGTTCCCATTTCAAAGTTCTGGAGCTTAATTGATTTACCTTGTGTCTTGAGTTTTGGGTGCACTTGCACAATCTATTAGATTAGACACCTTTACACTTTTTAGAAAGGTCTGTCTGGGGAATGCGCTTCTTCCTTGAAGAACGACCTTAAATCGATAATCCTTCCGATCGATATATAAACAAGGCACAAACCAAAGTTCTGTCTTATCTAGCCAAGCTCGGGCGAGGTGTGTTGATGATAGTCTAGATCAGATGAATATCTCTAAGGAGCCAGCATGGTTACCTAGGATCTTAAGTGAGTCACACACGTACAAACCAATTGGATAGATGCCACAGACCCTTACTACAACCTTGTTAATTAGAGGCCAACCCAATTTACGTCTAAACAGGTACCTTATTATAGTGCAAGGGGTTGTAGAATTTCCCCCCAAGATTCCCAACATATGTGTCCCACGGTATTTGTGTAGTGAAAGAGATCTTTACTCCACGGCAACAATACCTGGAAATGGAAAAAACATGGGCACCTACGCTGTGGACCTTCGTGTCCTAGTAGTGTGACAATTGCTGTGTGAGCTAATAGACATTCAAGCATTGGGCCTATAACATTCTATTATGAAGCCATTGACCTAGATTAATCTGACTATTCATTGTTGAGACATCGTGATAACCTTGCAACTTGAAAAAGTTGTAGAGCATACACATTGTCAGTCTTCATTCTTGAAAAACATAGTGTCTATTGTGCATGTTTCTTTGATCAGTTTCTAAAAATGCAAAACAAAATATCTAAATTGTCATAACGAGTCAAACGTGTTAAATTCTATGGTTGTCAACATCAACTGTCTTGCAAATCAGAAGCATTGTTCCAAAAATATCAAAATAGTCAAGTAGTGATACCCATCTTTTAGTCTTTTTTTGAGACTGTTCCTCTTTTACTGCAATTGCCTACGTTGTGTTGCAATTGAAGGAAGTCGACCGCAGTTTAACTATTTATTTCCATAATCAACTTGTTTATTACCGTAATCAGTGATAACATACCGCAATCAACTATACACTTTACCACAATCAGTGGAGTTTTTCCGCACTTGACCAAAGATATTTTACACCTGTTTTAAACCTAAAAACCTTGAGAGAACTCTTCATTTGGTGTCTAAAACTAGTGTCTATCCCAGGAAAATGCGAAGAACATTGTGTGAATCTCTAAACATTAAAGATCATCCCTTCTCTGAAAAGCATGATTATTGTCAAAAATATTGTTAGTTTGAAAGCTCAGACTCGAAATACCTTGATCTCATCATATCAAACATCATCATCTTTATCAAAGTGACTTTGTCCAAGGCAAAGGTCTACAAATCTTATCTTTTTACATCATCACCACTTTGAGATCAAGATATATCAAAATCTATCCTTAGAATTACCCTTGTCCAAAACATAACTCAGACTTCCTTAGAAAGGATATTCTTTTTTGTTTTCTTTATATCACTTGTTTTAGTTACAAAATCTGGACCACACTATGTCTCAAAAACCTCATGGAGGGCCTTACACAAGGTCAAAGGCTAGAATGCAACCTGATGAGTCATATATCAACAGATTCCCCACTTGGGAAATAGAGAGAGAAGACAACCCCTTTGTAAACACCAGTTCTACTTTGTCCATTGAACAACCCCGTGGGGCAGCTCTTTTCCAAAATGTCACAGAAGAGGAACTAGAGGATATAGAGAAAGATTCTTATTCCACACAAGTAGTTGACGTTGTTGTAGAGAGGAATCCCGAACACTTCTTAGCCATGCTGATAAAGAAGGGAGTCAAACTCCCCGCTCAATTCAGTGTATCAACCATATGGCCTGAAAACCCTCTTGCAGGTCAAAACACTACTCAGTCTCCTTAGATACTTCCTGTTGTCTCTCAAATCTTCCCACCATTGGTATTACCCACATTGAAACAGACAATACCTAGTCAAACCAATGGCACAAACCAGGCCAACACATCTTCCACTCAAAGCATGATAGGCTCGCAACTGAGTGCACCTGTGGTTACTAGTATGCTCCCACCTTTGGTCACATGGTCGGGGAAATCAAGTTCTCAAGCTATGCCTTCCATCACACGAAACCAAATGTTCTAAAACTATGTTGTTGCTGTAGTCAACTCATACTAGTCTTGGTATCAACACCTCATGCCTACAGGGATCCATCTTTGTAGGTACAACTTACAGTAAATGCCTGCCCAAGGCTACACCTTTGCCCATTCTGACATCAATCCAACCTCTGCAACAGCAACCCCAGCTTCAGTTGCCTCAATTCCAACCCCTGCAACAACAACCCCAGCTTCAGTTGCCTCAAATCCAACCCCTGCAACAACAACCCCAACTTTAGTTGCCTCAAAACCAACCCCCGCAATAGAAACCCTAGCTTCAGTTGCCTCAATTCCAACCTCAGCAACAACAACCCTAGCTTCAACCCCAACCTCAGCAGTAGTAATATCAACCCCAGCAGTATCAACCCCACTTTTAATCACAACAACAAACGCATGAAAACCCACCATGGGATACTCATGTGCCCCCATTTCCAAATCACTCGATGGGAAATCAATGTCAAGTCCCCAGGATGAAACCTTGTGTTCCTACTCAAGGGACACAGAGGCACAACCTCATACCCACTATAGCATAGAGGAACGTCCTCACACACCAACCTCAATATCAAATGGACATGTTAATGCAACAATTTCAAACCCTTCAAACCCAAATGATGGATATGCAAAATTAGGGGCAAACTAAATCCTACACCATAGAGGATTTATACCCATACCCTTTTGACCATTCTCTCCACATGTCTTTGTTCTCAAATCACTTCTCGGTACCAAAATTTGACAAATATAGGGGGAAATACCAACCCTATTGAACATATACTAGAGTTTTTTTCTAGTTGCGTCAAAGTCACCCATGATGAGACATATTTAATACGACTATTCCCACAAAGCTTGGCTGGACCAACAATGGAATGGTTCTCACATTTACCTCATGGCATTCAGTCTTGGGGTGAACTGGATGAAAAGTTCATAGCTCACTTCCATCATAACATCGAGCACAAGGTCAGCATCAAGGACCTTTGCGATATCAAACAGAAGGATGGAGAGCCTTTTGTGAAGTTCCTACAGAGATGGAGGAATATGACAAACCCCATAACATATGATGTGCCCGAACAAGACCTAATAGTCTTGTTTGTTGACAATCTAATTCTAGACATGTCATTCACAACAGAGTTACAATTAGCTCTGAACTTCACACAACTCATTGAACGAGGAGTTCGTTGTGAGAAAAAATTAGTCAAATGAGGAATCCTTGCAGATCCAACACAAATGAATACAAACAAAAATGCAATGGACAAAGCCAAGTGGTGGAACAAAAACAAAAATGTCACTAGCGATGGTGTCATTGATATGAAGACAGTCAACTATGCACAACCCAAGGTGTCACTGCAAGGTGCACCTGTGGCCAACCAACAACCCACAAGGCACACTCAATAAACACACACCCAAAACCAACCTCTCCCTGTACAAGAGGCCGCTGTGTCAAATAGTCAACAATAGAATCAACACAGACCATGGTTTCAATTCGAGCAATGAGATTTCACACCATTAGGAGAGCCGATAAAATCAACTTTACGCAAGTTGATACAATCAAACACTATCACTCTCCCTAAAATTAGGGACTTTGAACAGGATGCAAACAAACCAAGGTAGTATAATGACAAGGATTTCTGTGAGTTTCATCGGGTGAAAGGGCACAAAACATCTAACTGCTACCAATTGAAACATGCTTTCCAAGACCTCATTGACACAAGGGCCATCGATGTGACAAATACCCAAACTAAAGGCACAATTGGCCACACTCTCTTCAACGATACCTTTCATGATTACAACAAGGGAAAAACTTCTGGGTCTGGTGGACAGGAAAAATAAGTTAACTATACATATGCCAACAGTGATAATGTTATCAATTGCCTCAATCCTTCAGATAGCCATGTGGCTACTATCACTATCAAAGACCAAGGTAACAAATGTGTTGTAACAACGTGTCACACTAGATTTGTCTTGCAATGAGTACCATCCTCATCTACTATATATGCCAATCCTAAAGAAAACTCAGATCCACAGCCAAGCATAGTGGATCAACTAAAGTGCACACCTACCGAGATCTCCATGTTTGACCTATTGCACATATCTCCATAGAATAAATTGGCACTTGACCAAGCCCTTCAAAATGCATTTGTCCCAAGGGACATAACACCTGAGAGCTTCCAAATGATGGCTAACCATATAGCTGCTAACAAACATGCCACATTCACAGACCGTGATGTGCCACCACATAAACCCCTGCATAATGATCCTTTACACTTACTGGTCCAGGTCCACAAAAGTGCTATCCATAGGGTCCTTGTTGATGATGGAGCTGGGTTAAACATATGTAATCTAAATTTAATCAAGAAACTGGGCTATTCAGAGTCGAGCATTGAAGTCATGAGGAGGATAAATATCAGAGCTTATGATGAAGAGGAAAGGTCCTCTAAAGGTATTATCATTGTACCTATCTGTATCGGTCCAGTGGTCAAAAACACTCCCTTCTAGATCCTAGATCTTGAGTTAGGATACAACATGATACTAGGGATACCTTGGATACATGAAATACAATTCGTACCTTTGACATACCATCAATGCATCAAGTTACCACACCAGGGAGAGGAAATCATCATAGAGGGAGATCCCAATCCTATTCAATACTGTAATGCAGTCCAAATCAACACTGATAACCAGGTACCCTCAAACCAAGATGCCAACATCCCATCATCTTCAAATTCAAATCCTAAGGATGTCATGTGGACATCAGGAAAGATAGCCATTAACCAAAACGCAAGTATCCCCTCCTCTTCAAATTCAAATCTTAAGGATGTTACACGGAAAGTGGGAAAAATATCAATCACTGACAAAGGTTTTGGTGAGTACAGATATGAAGAGGCTTTCACCATCACGCACATGCCTCAGAGCCCAAGAACTTATGGTATGCTACAACCTGTTATTACAATAGAAACTCCGTAGCCTGTTCTATTTAGATGTCCGCCCACAACCTTCATCAAATGGGGAGACATAGTAGAAGAAAAGCCATTTGAACAAGATATCAGTACATGGTTATACCAAGACCCACAAGAGACAATTCGAAAAACCCTACCCCTGTCGAACTATGGTAATGGTTATACAATGTTACAAAGATTCAGGTATGATGGTACAACTGGCTTGGGGGCAAGACAACAAGGCATAATGAAATTATCTCTCCCGCCAACCCAAAGAAACAATAGAGGCTTGGGCTATGGGAAACTAAGAACCGGTCTGGTGATCCAAGACACCCAAGTTGATCAGGAGAAAATAGCATAAATGCATAGGGGGCACAACACTGAACATGTCTTGATAAGAAACATATTAGCACTATTGTTGTCAGCTGAAGAGGGAACCACACAAACCTGAATAGACCTCCACATAGAAATCGATGATAACACAGGGAATGAGACATTTGATGAGCATTCTATTGAGATTGACTCCCATGAGTATGAGTGGAGATCCCTTCAAGACTCTAACCCGTCGATCCCAAATTATTCCCCTCGGTTAGACACTATCATAAACCTAGAAGACTTATTTGACCAACTGTCCATTTCCAAATAACCCTGCATAGATAAGCATGTCATTTATCAAACCTCAAGTGGTGCGTCCACATCACAGTCTAGTTTTGTAGGAACCATATCTGTAGTCCCTTTCAATCAACTAGAGTCAAACAACCATGAAAGTATTTGTCTTGTACACCCAGAGCTAATAGAGTGGGATCAACAAGGACCCCCTGATTTAGATGTCTTCGAGAATGATGAGGCTATTGCTAATTTCATGGGACTTAGGGAAGGCATTCCATCAAGAGACCACAAGTTAGGCTTCTCCATTGACCTCGATAGAGCGACATATTTTGGGGAGGCAACTCCTCTTTTTAGTCCATAAAAGAAAAAAGAAAAAAAGAATTATAAAAATCTAAAACAAGACGTATCTTCTAGCGAAAAATTCACTGAGGTGCTAGATGATGGAAAGAAGGAACTCCTCCCCTTGACATAGGAGAAATCGGCATTACTAGCAGAAGAAACAGAGGAAGTCAATTTGGGAGATGACAAGAACCCAAAGAACATATACTTAGAAAAATCACTCACCCCTGAGGAGAGAGAACAATTTATCAGCTTCTTTAAAGCAAGGACGATCAATTTTGCATTGTCTTACTAAGATATGCAAGGGTTAGATCCAGAGCTAGTACTACACCATCTCTCATTGCTATCCAACGCCAAACCTGTCAAGCAAAAGCTAAGAAAGATGCATCCCCATGTTGCATTGCTAGTCAAGGCAGAGTTGAAAAAGCTCCTAGATGCCAATTTCATAAGACCAATACCATACGCAGACTGGATATCTTACTTGGTGCCAGTTACAAAGCATAGTGGTCAGATATGGATTTGCACAGACTTCAGAGATCTCAACATAGCTTGTCCCAAGGATGAATTTCCCTTACCCAACATTGATATGATAATAGATCTAACTGTTGGACATTAAATGCTATCACTCATGGATGGCTTTTCAAGGTATAACTTGATAAGGATCGCACCAGAAGACCAACATAAAACAACTTTCACATGTCCTTGGGGCACTTACTGTTGGAACATCATGCCATTTGGTCTCAAAAATGCTGGTGCGATATATCAAAGGGCTATGACAACTATATTTCATGATCTCATCCACAGAACAATGTAAGGCTATGTGGATGACATACTAGCCAAGTCAATGCTTCACAAGGATCATCTACAAGTATTAGGGCCAATCTTTGACAGAATGCAGGAATTCAAGGTCCATCTAAACCCAAATAAATGTGCATTTGGTGTCACAGTAGGAAAGCTACTGGGGCTCATAGTGTCACATAGAGGCATCAAAGTAGACCCAGAGAAAGTCAAAGCAATATTGGACATGCCTCCACCATCGAACCTGAGGCAACTAAGAGGGTTACAAGGAAGGCTCCAATCAATCAGGCGCTTCATATCTCAGCTAGCAGACAAGTGCCACCCATTCCAACATCTACTGCACAAAGACATCAAATTCATATGGACCGAGCAATGCGAACAAGCATTCCAAGTATTCAAGGACTATCTCCTCAAGTCTCCTATATTGGTGCCACCAGTCCAAGGTAGACCATTTCTTTTGTATATCTCAGCAATAGAGTCAACATTAGGTGTACTCTTGGCACAACATGATGACGCAAGTAAAGAAAGGGCAATCTACTATCTAAGTAGAACATTGGTTGGATATGAGCTCAACTATATGCCAATTGAAAAGTCATGCCTTGCAGTTGTCTTTGCTTCCTAGAAGCTGAGACATTATATGTTGAGTCACCAAACAAAGTTGATCACACATATTGATCCTTTAAAGTACCTCTTAAGCAAAGCAGCGCTCACCGGATGACTTGCAAAGTGGGTAATGATCTTAAGTGAGTTTGACATTGAGTACGTAGACATAAAGGCCATCAAAGGGCAAGTGATCATGGATCAAATAGCAGAGGCACCCATTCAGGACCATCAGCCTATTATTTCTGACTTTCCTGATGAATCTATTATGACACTACAACCAATGATCAAGCTATGACAACTCTATTTTGATGGGTCATGCACAAACCATGGTGCGGGGGCAGGGATAGTTCTTATCACTCCAGATCATGATATAATTCCAAAGTCTTTCAGACTCAACTTCCCATGCACAAACAACATAACAGAATATGAAGCATTGGTCATCGGTATAAAGATAGCAATTCAATGGAGAATCAAGAACCTTAAGGTCTTTGGAGATTCGCAGTTGGTCATCAGTCAAGTCAACAATGATTATACAACCAAAGATGAGAAACTAATACCATATAGAGCATAGATGGAAACACTACACACCAAGTTCCATTACATCTTCTTCGAGCAAGTCCCATGAGCACAAAACAAAGTTGTAGATGCATTGGCTACAATAGCATCATTGACTGATATGCCAGGCAACGAAACAAGATTCAAGTTTCAAGTAGAGAAACTCTTGGTGCCATCACATCAAGCATCCATCATAGAATCAACATGCATCCTTTTTGGTCCTAAAAACCCACAGTACCAAGATGTCTATAACTACGTCCAAAACAGTGTCTTGCCTCCCAACTTGTCTAGGAACCAGAGAAAGTCCCTCATCTGCCAATCCTCTAGGTATACCATCCTCTCAACTAATTTATATAGATGAAGTCTAGAGGGAATGCTACTACGATGTCTCACTTCCATGGAATCCCAGAGAACTCTGTACGAGGTACATGAAGGAATTTGTGGAACCCATGGAGGTGGCAACAACTTAGATAAGAACATCATCTGCATGGGATACTATTGGCCCACAATAGAGACAGATGCACACAAACATGTACAAAAGTGTAGATAGTGTCAGATTCATGGAGACCTCATCCATGCACCAGCCTAGGAACTATATCCTATCACATCACCATTGCCATTTTCCATGTGGGGATTTTACCTAGTGGGCAAAATTTCACCTTCAACAAATGGACACAAATACATCATATCAGCAATAGAGTACTTCACCAAGTGGGTGGAAGAAATTCCTATCACTTACATAACTGGAAAGTAAATAGCAATGTTCATACTTAACCACATTATCTGTCGATATGGGATCCCTCAAACTATCCTAACAGATCATGGTACACCTTTCCAAAACAAGGATATTGAAGAGCTATGTGAACAATTCCATATCAAGCAAGGGTTCTCCTCATTTTATTATCCTTAAGGGAACAACCAAGCTAAAGCTACAAACAAGACAATCTTGAAAATCTTGAAGAAAACAGTGAACAAATCAGGGTGAGACTGGCATTTACAGCTTAGTCCCGCATTGTGGGCATTCAAAACTAGTGTGAGAACACCTACAGGAGCCACTCCTTTCTCCCTAGACTATGGATTAGAGGCGGTATTATCCCTCAAAGTGGAAATCCCATCCCCAAGGATATCTTTGAAGAACCTAATTACAGATGAAGACTATAGAGTAGCGAGGCTCAGTGAACTAGAGTTACTAGATGAAAGAAGACAACATGCCTTCAACCACTTACAAGGCTATCAGAATCGCCTTAGAAGAAACTATCACAAGAAGGTTAAGCCATGAACATTTGAGGTAGAAGACCTTGTCCTCATGGAAAATTAAAAGAACCAAGCAGAGGGAGTCAAACCCAAAAATTTTGAACCTAACTGGCTAGGACCATTTGTCATTGTCAGCTCTACTCAGAGTGGGGCATTCATACTTACGACACCAGAAGGAGATCAACTCCCTGAATACATCAACAACATGAACCTCAAGAGGTTCTACCCTTGAGGACTCTATGGTTAAGGCACCTATCTACATATCTAGAAAATACCAAAGAAAAATTAGAAAATACAAAATGTTACCTTGGTGAAAACCTGGCAAACAGGCACCCTGGCGACAACAAAAAGAATAAAAAAAAGCAAAAAAAGTAAAGAGAAAAAGAATCGCTCTCTCAGTGAAAACCTGGAAAATAGGTGCTATTAAGTAGGTACCTTGGTGAAAACCTGGCAAACAGGTTCCAAGTGATCAAATCCAGCTCCACCATCAATGAACTCCAAAAGCTTGAACACACTTCAAATGCAAGACTAACTACCCAAGCTATATACAGAAGCACATTCCCGTCTGAGCACCAAGCACTTACCCATGTTTATTACTGGTCCACCAGACTAGGGGGTGATTCTAAATGGCTACAAGAAATCCAAAAAATTGTAAAACTCATCAAAAATCCTAAAAAGATCAAAATGTTCTGAGAAAATCAATCTTCATAAAAAAACATTCAAAAAATTGCAAAATCTCAAGCAATAAAACCAACTCAGTTATCAAGAGAGCAAAGGGTGATCATGCCCAATTAATCAAATTTCATAATCATGAGCTTTGTGAATCAGCATGGGGCTCATTTGACATAACTTTATCAATCTATCAAACCTATCATCAAGCAACTGGCGACCAAGCCAATCTATCAAATGTCACAATCATGAGCTTTGCGAACTAGCATGGGGCCAATCTGAATAAACTTGATCAACTACCAACACGATCACAATCAATCAATCAAATCATATCAATCATCTTACACAGTGATGGATATGCTGAAACCAGACAGGTCAGTCTTATATGAGTCATCTATTACTGAAACCAGACACACTCAAGCAATCAAGCCAATCAAGCCTATCCAAAGACTCGAGCCAATCAAGAGAATCCAACTGCATCAAGGAACTGGCCAAAAATGTTGACTAGGTCAGTCAAGTTGGTCAGATGTCAGTCTATATTTCGTGGTTGTGTTCTTACACTACTCCAGGATCCACCATGTGAGGAGAGCAGCTATGATAGATCATGACTTATTTTCTCTGATTGTTGTCTGTTGAATGTTCACTTTGATTTTAGGGCCATGATGATTTAAGGATAAATGCGGTAGGCACTGTCACTTATGTGGCAGCCGCGCAGTTCCACTATCTGAGCTTAACCCTGGGAAACAATTGGACATTCCTTCTCTTTTATTTGCTTGTTTAGTTTATAGAATCAAGAGCTCGTGGTGCTATTTAGATGGACTTTGAGTGTGTTGGAGTTCTATCTTGGATTCTATGGTCTTTTCTTTTATTTTGCAATCAAGAGCTCATGATGCTATCTAGATGGACTCTAGGGGCATAGGAGTTCGATCTTGTTTTCTTTGGCTTTTCTTTACAGAATCAAGAGCTTGCAGTGTTATCTAGATGAACTCTGGGTTCATAGGAGTTCTATCTTGGTTTCCTTTTTTTTAGTTAAATTTAGAGGACAAAGAGGTATCTAGATGGTCAATATCTGGGTGCTTTTGGCTCTCTTTCTTTTGAAATAGCGAACATAGCTGAACCTAGATGGTCAATATATGGTTGCACTAGGTTCTCTTTCTATTCAATCTCTCTACTCCTTCCACTTATTAAGAGGTCATGGTGGTATCCACGTGGTATGTGATCTGGATGCACTGGACGCTCTTCAAAATTTCAAAAAAAAAAAAAGATGCAATGATGATAAATATTGGAAATAGGGGCAGTAACTTGGGACACTCATCTTTTCTATCAAATCATATCTATCAAAAAAGAAAAAATTTCCTTTCTATCATTCCATATCTATCAATCAATCTCAGAGATCACATTCCAAACTAACTTCCTTCTAACTAACACATGCATTACTCAAAAATTTTGTACATGGTAGATTGCATTCATTTATTGCATAAGAAAAATCCAAAACATGTGCATAGTAGATCATATTATCAATGCATCCATCATCAATAACATCATAACTAACATAGGAATGCATTCATCATCATCATATAGTGATTCACTTTTTCAACAAATTAATGCTCATCTGACGCATTTTCTATGCTTAATTTGTTGAGGGGGCATATAGTCCACTCGCTATCACTGGGGCAAGCTAGGGCATGATCAAATCTGAAAATTGTTTGACACACTGCGACAAGTCACATCGCATCAAAGAGGGGCAAATGTAGACACCCAAAAATGGACAAGCTTGTGACGTTACATTAAAAACACTAATTTTCATCTATTAATTTATGATTTTTAATCATTATTTAATCATCTATTTTCCTCTAAATTCAATCCCCAAATCATCTAATCAAATTTCTAAAATTAATTAAATAATTAATTTTATTTAATTAATTAACCTTAATTGATTAATTACCATTAATTAATTAATTAAACTTAATTTCCTATAGTTTAAATTCAAATATTTAAACTTACTAATTAAATTCT
>MU224605.1:2546938-2558751 GCA_018584345.1 Thuja plicata | reverse complement strand
TCTCCAGTCCACATGGGTAACTTCACCCACCTCTCTAGTCCACATGGGTAACTTCACCCACCTCTTCAGTTCAAAAAGGTAACTCACAATTAGCTCTTCAATCAACCAAACTTTGTCTCCTCTTTACAAATTTGAAGAGGTGGAGTTTACTGATGGCTTCTCCAATTCCCTTTGATCTCAACCGTTCATCTCCCTGTCTTTGGGATTGATCTCAACCGTTCATTTCATCCTCTATTCCTATATAATAAACCCTTCATAACCATTTGAAGGATCCAGGATTCCAAGCTCTTGTGCACCATTACTATGTTAGTTTGATTCTAGCATTCAAGGCATCTTGTGATCACACACACAATTCAATTAGCAAATTCTTGACGCTTCTCAAGTCATAGATGCTACCCACACCAATACTGAGCATCAAAAACAACATTTCAAAAGGCATAGAGAGAGAGACAATAGAAACTTCAAGCACTTTGGGGTTTACATTCATTTGTTTTCCTTTCTTTGCTTGTACATTTTATTGGTTATGCTTCAAGTTATTCATTTTAGTAGTATTTGTGTATTGGATTTATATCACTTGTAAAAACTTTGCTACTAACCCTCACCTTTGGAAAGCTTGGGAACCATGAATCACAAAAAGAGGCCTACACCGTGTGTGATCAAATTCCTATAATGATCTGATGAGCTGTCTGCATGACCAGGAGATTTTGAAATGACATACCGCCAAAAAATTAAGCTGCCAACTTTCATATCACAATAACTAGCCATCATTAAATATACATCTTCTATATTTCACATTCTTCAAATGGTCTATCCATAAGAGATAGCTCACCTCAGCGTCCAAGGGGTCCATCTTATGCCAAATCAACTTATCGTTATATATTTAACCCCCATATTGGCAAACCAATCAACCACTGCGTTGGCCTCACAAAAAGCATGATAAACATAGCAATTTGGAAGGAAGAAATCATGTCTTTGGAATTATTAATCTAATTCTCTATGGTCCATGATGGTTTGTGCAATCCTTTGAGGCAATTAATAAACATATTTCAAGTGGTGTTAATGAAACTTGTCTTGAGGTGGTTTTGTATTCTAATGTATCATATGAATTGGGAATTTTAGCCATTTTACATTATCCCAATTTTATATTGTACATTTTGGTGAACCTAATTCTTCTTACATACTTTTGATTTTGTTGGTTAGAACCTCCTTGCATGAAATTTCCACTTTGATTTGGTGTCTAGATCAACTTTATCTACATTACAATAATCAATATTTACATCATATCTTTTCTACATTGTATGCACATCTAGATCTTATTTTCATTATATTATTGCATTTTTAGCCATTTATATCTAATTATATTCATTTGAACTTCTCTCATAGATCCATTACATTCTAGCATTTAATTTTCATACTTGCATGTTCAAACCAACTAAAAAAAGAATACAAAATTATTTCATTACATACGTTAATTAGTAATTATTGGGCATATAGATCTTTTCATTTCTTATTTATGCAATCCTTTAAGATATTCTAAGGACCCTCCTTCTCATGAGGACATATTAAGGCACGCTAATAATATTTTTCTCAATGATATCCCCATTTTGGATGAACCATTACAAGATAATGTTGATTATTCTCTTGATATGCTTCTCCCTTGTAAGGGTACCTTGGTTAAGGACAGTGATGTTATAGTAGAATAAATTTATATTATTATTCTTTCCCTTAAGGAAACTTTTCCTTCTATTCATTTCAATTATTTTCCCTCTACAAATAAAGCCTTAATAAGTGATGACCCTTCTTCTAAGATGCACCCTCTTTATGAGGACATTTTCTTAGAAGAGAAGGAAATTATAGATACCTTTATTAATACCAACTTACCTTCATTTGACATTCCTTTTAGATATGAAGCTTTGATGGAAATTCGTAATCCTCATTCTGAAGATTGTTCACTCATGAGGATACATGGGAAAAGGAAGATAATATTATTACAAATTTCCATTATGCTCTCCCTTCTAGTGATAAACCCATGGACAATCAAGAGCTTGATCAAGTCAATGTTGTCAATGTTTTGGGTACTAAAAATCCTAAGGTTGTTTCTCATCTTCGTCAAGATGACCCTACAACTCACAATAAATTGGTCATTGTAATGACATAAACTCAACAACCTCACTATCATACAATTTATAACACATATAACACAAAAACTAATAGAAAACCTACTCATTCAATTGTTCTTTCTTCTTCTCAACTGGTGCTTTCTCTTGTACCTTGTCTCCCTCAATATTTTGATAAGGACTATGATTTATTTTGTGTTACTCCTGTCAAAATCTCTCTTTGGGAGCTTCTTCAAACTTCACCTACTTATCATGAAGCATTACAACAAGACTTAAAATATATGACTACCCCACCTCCTAGGAAAGACAATATAAATTTTATATTAGAATGCATGAATGCATCCAATAACAAAGGTCAAATTGTGTTTTCTCAAGATGAGTTGCATCCTCAATAAATTAGAGATTAATATGACTCTCTGGTGGTTGTTTTCCTTATAAGTGGTAATCGCATTCAAAGAACATTATTGATAATGGACCGGGTCTTAATATTTGTAGGATTGATTTGTAACACAAGATAACCCTACTCCTTACAATATTGAGAACTAACACTTTCTGTGGTTTCTTCGATTGGGGGTTTTTCATGAAAAGAAAACCTTGTGTCTCATGTGTTGCATGGTTGTTGCAATTTCATGCTTTAATCTTTCTACAATTAAGTATTAAAATAACTTTGGTCAAACTCATTAAAATTTTGATAATATTAATTCACCTCCCCCTCTCAGCATTTTATTTGTTCAGAAAAGATATCTTATTTATCAAATATAGCCTATGCTATATATCAACATACTTTAAATTTAAGTTTAATTTAATTCAATTTCATTGTTAACTCCAAAATCAGGGTTTGACTTAGGAAAACCCTCTCTATATAATATTTTACCTCTTCTTTATGTGCAGGCATAGGTGGTAGATGCATGGATAAGGATATAGATTGAGTAGGAGAAGGACTAAAATATGCAATTGATTTCATCAAAAAGTACCCTTACTAAAGAAAGTGAGACACCCTAGTCTAGGACTAAGGTGACAAGGTCATCCCTACCCTCCTAATTTGGCCCAAAATTTGGTCCAGAGGTCATTTATAGTCTCTAGTTTCTAGGCTTGGTCCTGAAATTGGCATGTCAATTCTCAATTTTATTATACATGCAAAAACCAATACTTCTTAATAATTTACCCTATACATAGGATTTTTCAATTTATTTTGCATCTTCATAGTCTCTTACAACAAAGGATAATTATATCCTCTTAGGGCCTAATGGGTCATCTTCCTTCCAATGTAAGAGGAGATAGGCCTAATATTTCTAGTTTTCCTATCTATCCTAGAAAACACTATTTCCCACCTTATACTTGATCCTAGAATTAAGAAAATATTAGAGCACTTGATACTAGAGGATCATGTGACATATCTAAGACATATTAGAGAAAATCTTGAGTTGAGTAACATATCTTAGACATATTAGAGAAAATCTTGAGTTGAGTTCTAAATATTGATATTTGTTAGATGAATTTGAATTGCAATTTTTAGTTAAAATCAAATAAATCTTGTTCCCAAACAAGTTCATACAGGTTTTGTACCTAAAACAGTTCAAAAAAATCTTGTCTCAAAACAAGTTCAAACAAATCCTATCTGAAAAGAATTCAACAAAAAATCTCATTTCTTAAAAAGAGACAACAAAAATTCCTTTAAGGAAAAGAGCATGTAGTTCTTTAACTTGTAAAATCCCCCATTAAATAAAATTTGAACAATTTAAAAATCCTTTATTTAACATGGTATCCCTATCACCAAAAAACAATTATAAAGAAAAGTCACATGTAGTAGTGATACAAAACATGATGATTGAGACACTAGGAAGTACATTTCTACACAAACTATCAAGTGTTCCTCAAGAAACCACACAAACATTACAAGTGATGGCACAAACAAGTCAACTACAAGAGGGGATACACATGTCTAAATTTACAATAGGTATACCACCTTTACCACTTGTAAGGCTAAGCATGAATACACAAAAAAAAATTCTACTCTTAATAACCCACCCAACATCACCGGTGACTTTTACTACGAATTTTAAATGACTCTCATTAATAAAAAAATATTCCTTTTTATATTAATATTTACTCGGGGTAGTGGCATACCAATTATTACATATTATATAATGATCACAAATATTACATTTCTAAAATTATAAATTACATGTTTCTCCTACCATGAAAAAATTCACAATAATACCATGCACTTGATTTAAGGGAATCATATAATCTCTATTTTTATCTTAGTGTAAGTTGTTTCATGTAAGAATATATTTAATGGGGAAAAATAACTACAAAATTCATGATTTAATTATACACAACATGATTTAATTCACACTATTATTTACATATTTGTACTCTCAAATACATTAATTGGCTCAACCGATCTAGTGGGCTCAACTCATCCACAACTCCATGTTTACCCTTTACATCATAATTATATGTATTCCTCATTCTACATGACCTTAAACTTCTATACCTCATGCGGGCCAACTTGCTAACAAAATCCATGGTTGCATTGAACATCATGATTTGATTGTATGCCAACTTTAACAATGTGATCATGCTTGAATATATCACGGGGAAAATTTATACATAAATTCACAATTTTAATATACACCATCATCTCTTTCTCTCCCTCATTACACATGTATATTTGTTCAAGTAACTCTGTTGCAACTGCATAATTTATCTCATATATTATGGAAAACATATATTTCATTCTATTTTCCCCACATTTAGAGACATGTATCATATAATGATCATACATTTTTTTTATTAAGTCAGCAAGGAGAGGGCCTTGATCCCATTACAATATAAACATTAAGAAGAAACACTAGAACCCCTACTTTGGTTCATTATTAAAGTGAAAAGAAAGCCAAATCCCCCAAGAAAAGTAAATAAAAAACAATAGTAATACCAACTTAAAAGATCATCATAAAACTACTATTAGCTACATTATCAGTATAGTAACCTATCGTTATAATGTATCCGTAAGAGTGTATCCGTAAGAGTATATGTCTTTCAAAATACAAAAAAAACTAATAGAGTCTCTACTCACGAGGTGTACATTGTTCAAATAACAACAATCATGTTGTGATGACCAAAATAAAGAGAAATTTTCTAAAACTATCATAATAACTAAACATAGTAGCATCAAAGAAAGTAGGACAAAAACAAACTAGCTCAACTATCATTAAATTTAGAGATCTTCTCCTAGTCCTTTAATAGACTGTTAAGCTTGCTTTTTCATTCTTCAGTGTCTTCTTCCTGCACTTCCTCCTCACTTTGTTGCTCCTCCATCCTTTTCTTTTCCACTTTCCTTATCCTTCTTTTACTAGTAACAACACCAAAAACAACCTTTTTCATAACGTTGTCAATAACCTTGCACAAAGAGGATATAACAGTGTTGAATTGTTCCTTGGTAATGACAATCGGAGTAGAAAATCCTCAAGAATGGTGTGTCTCTTGTGAAGGATTTCAACTTGATCATGGAAATTAGGGGTTTTATTATCATTGCCCAGGCCAAGGGACATAGGGATTTTCTCCAAAATGTTGTCAGCAACAAGAATAGGGGAATTGCAGACCATGTTCACATTTTCCTCTAATTCATTCAAATTTACCATAATGCCAAATCATTTTTCTTTTTCTTCATCCCTAATCTCCTCTTCTTCCTCAACATAATCTTTATCCTCAGTATTCTCCATAGATTCCTCCTCTTCTTCAAGTTTGTATTCAAAATCAGTCTCGGACACCACCTGCTCCATAATTTGTTTGTCTTTCCTTTCTTTATTGAGAAAATGAACCTACCTCCTTTCACCAAAGTCGTGCTCCTCATCATTTTGTATTGCCTCAACATCCTCATCATCTTCGTCCACATGAATTAAATGACTTAATTTAATAACCTTTTTATTCAATTTTCTAGCTTTTGAGGGACACAAATTACTATCAGAGGCCTTTCTTTCCAAAGGGGTAGTGCCTAACAATGCAACTTCAAGAGGGATTTTCTGAGCGGTAGATTTTGGGGTTTCACCTTTTGTTCTTTCCGCTAGGGTTGGACCTTTCTAGGAGAGGGTTGCTTTCTAATACATTGTTATGCACTAATGATTTTTCATGAATAAAAATCATGAATTATTAATCCCGCTACAACTTTTGTTTTACAATAATACATTGAATCAAAATAAGTCATCTAATAATATATATTAATTATTTTAGTTATTATGTTTGATACACATTTTTCTTTGATATGCATGATAAATATATATTTGAATATACACTAAAGTAACAAAAAGATAAAAGGATAAAAGTGTTATCTTCTATTGTTTTACTAGTTTGGTCATTTTCATATGTACATTGTTGTAGTGCTCAAGTTATTTGTTTAACAAATAACATATCGCCAACTATGAGCTCAACACTTCAAATATTCATATCCATTTCCTTATGTAGGACTAGCTTGATCTCATAGGTCCCTTCGAATCTAGGCTAGATCACATATAATAGCTTAATCTAGGTGTTGGTTTGTATTTCACCAACTACTCTATAAAATTTAAGTTTGAAATTCCCCTCATTGGATTGGCTTGTTTCCTTTGTGAATTGATTATCACCTTGTTAGCTCATATGTATAATATCTTGAGTTGAGAAACTATGATCATGTGTTTATAGATCTAACTCTAATTAATTGGTTCTAATTTAAAAAATGAACAAAATTAAAAGATCATAGAAATCACATTTACATAGAGAATATAAAGCTTATTTCATTACATTATGTTAGCATCCTTGGTATTGTATTGATTTCTTAACATGTCTATACATCCTAGACAACACTTTTAAGAACTTTGATTATTAGCAAAGAAGTACACAACCTTCTCTCTAGCTTACAAAAAAATCCCACTATGCTTATCGACAAAAGTCTATATTTAAAAGTAGATATAAAAATTAACAACAAACAAAATCAAATCATTAAGATTCAACCATATAACAAGAATCTTATCCCAAATAAAATCATATAGCTAAATCCAATCTAACATATTTAATTGAACTCTTCAAGTAAACTTCCTAGCATTTTATTCTTCATTTCCCCTTGTTTAGAAGTAAAGTAACATAATGTGACATTTAATCCTCATATACTATATATTTGATTTCAAACTCTGCCTTAGTTAATATACTTGTTTTCCCCGCGTGCCAATAAAATACAAGGTCAAACTGTGATTAATCTTGAAAGCATTGCGGGTTTCGCGAGGAGATTATATTGTGAATACTATCTTAATCTTACAGTTCATGTTACTCGCTCAAGTGTACAAACTATACTCCATTGTACATATTTATGAAAGCATAAAATAAAGATGTGGTTAATGGTTACCCACAACGTTAATTGGGAAGGGTGACGAATGTTCATGAATATGGTTCAGTCTTTTCGTCGATAAAGATTAAAAAATGGTTTGTTAATTAGAGTCAGCAACAAGTCTAAGATTACGCAGCCATAGCATATGATGCGTACGCATTTCGTTACGCAATAAAGAATTTCCGGAGTTGGCGTGAAGTGTTCCTTAATTATATGCTTTATCGATTTTTGCACATTTTATCGGTTATAAGTTGCGTATCTACCATTGATAACAGTGCTTAAAGTTCAGTAACAATCAATAGTCTTAATCCTCTTTTAAAATCTTCATAAATATCTATAAAACGAGAGTAGATGCATCGAAATCTTAATAAATATCTATAAAACGAGAGTAGCTGCGTCGAATAGCTGTACGAAATAGAGTGGGAGATTGTGGTAGGCTACCAGAATGAGTAGAAAGATGGGTTTGGTAGTCCTAGCTTTAATTTTAGTATTGGCCGGGGCAGAGGCTGCTCATAATTACAAAGATGCTCTCACTAAATCCATTCTTTTCTTTGAAGGCCAGAGATCCGGCAAACTTCCACTTAATCAGAGGATGAAATGGAGAGGAGATTCTGGCCTTTCTGATGGAGCTGATTATCATGTATATATTCTATTTCTATTAAATTAGGTTAAGCATCATCTGTTTTTTTTTGGCTGTTTGGTTTTTACTGTATACTTTACCTTTGGATTTGTTTAGGTGATTCTTCTGTTTTTTTCTGTAAGAACTATGTTTTACTGTGCTTTTTAATGAACTATCCAAATGAATGAAATTCTAAGGTATATTTTTTGTTTTAAATAGCAGACTTTAAGCTTGGATTTATCTAAAATTAAAATATTTTTTTCATAGACAATATGCTTTCAGATAAACCATCTGAAGTACAGTTTAACTCTAAGAATATATTGTTTAAATCAAATGACATATTAATTATAATAGCCAAACATCATACAAGAATGTACTAGTTGATGGCAAATGTAAAAGTATCCAAGGAAAAAAGCACATCAACTTAAATTGTTTAAATCAAATGACATATTTATAATAGCCAAACATCATACAAGAATGTACTAGTTGATGGAAAATGTAAAAGTATCCAAGGAAAAAAGCACATCAACTTAAATAATATATACGTTCACATTCAAACATTAGAAATGCGTTCTTATTGACGAAATGATAACGCTTTCCTCAGAATTCTTACATTTTAAAGATTCTATAAATATAATGATTATATCAGACATTGACAAATCGATCTTTTAGTGCAACCACAACCACACTTGTAACAGCTCTAACATAAATACATTTTTTTTGGTTTTGTGGTTTCAGGTGGACATGAGAGGAGGATATTATGACGCAGGAGATAACGTGAAGTTCGGCTTCCCAATGGCATTTACGACCACCATGTTATCATGGAGCGTTTTGGAGTTTGGACGAAAGATGGGAGATGATCTTCGGCATGCGAGGGAAGGCATTCGTTGGGCAACGGATTACTTGCTCAAAGCCGCCGCTTATCCGGGCGCTCTATACGTCCAGGTATCCATGCAAAACTCGGGGTATCTTGATTTATTTGGCACTACAAACATGCGTGATACTCATATTAAAAAAATCAGATTGATTACTTGAAAAATAAAATAAAATAAACAATTGTATATTGGTGAAATTGAAAGGTGGGAGAGCCCAACATGGATCACAAGTGCTGGGAGAGGGCAGAAGACATGGACACTCCTCGCAACGTGTACAAAATAGATGGTCAGAATCCAGGCTCCGATGTTGCTTCTGAAACAGCTGCCGCACTTGCTGCTGCCTCCATGGTTTTCAAATCAACAGACAGACCTTATTCTAAGCTCCTCCTTCAAACTGCAGTGAGGGTAAGGTCGCTTACTTTAAATGAATGATAATATAATGCCTCGTCCAACTTTGAAAGTGCTTCATAATTTTCTTTTTTCTATTTTTATGAGAAAACAATATTATCTGTGAAGGGTTTGTGTTGTATTGGATTACGCCGTTTTACTTTTTTTTTGGTTGGGTCCCTCCCTCTCTCCATTTCTTCCCATTTCTCCTCCATTTCATCTTTATTTTCTCTCTGTATTTCACTCTCTACTCTTTCTTCCTCTCCTCCTCTCCTTCTCCCTCCTCCTTCTTCTTTTCTACACATTTTCAATGTACCCATTTCACACCAAAGTCCAAATGCTAGTTTTCATTTTGAATGTACCCATTTTATACTAAAGTGCAAATGTTAGTTTTTATTTTTATAGATAAAAAATAATCTATAAAGGATTTTTGTTGTATTGGATTAGGTTGTTGTTTGCTTACAAAAAGATCGAACTTAAACACCATACTTTAAAATTTGATTTGTTTAGGTGGTTCATCTGAAATTACACTATGACATACTTAATTAGTGTGATTGAAGATAAGTACCACCTTAATAAATTAAAGCTTAGAATATGTTGTTTAAACCGAAATCTTTAAATCAATCTTAAAGGACACATTCTAAACTTTTGCACAAATGAAAATAAACCACCTAAACAAATCAAAACTTAACAAATGTTCAAACTTAAATCTATATCTATGCTATCAATCTTAACTATGGTTGATTACCAGGTGTTTGCTTTTGCGGATGAGCATAGAGGAGCTTACAGTGACTCGCTCGCCTCTGTAGTCTGCCCATTTTATTGCTCCTACTCTGGTTACCGCGTAAGTGTAATAACCATATACATGCATGCAATTCAATTTCAATATCCTTGATGTAGGTAATCGAAATCAATTTATTTCTTGCAGGATGAACTATTGTGGGGTGCTACGTGGTTAGCAAAAGCCACAAGAAACAAAACATACTTCAACTACATACAATCAAATGGCCCCGCTTTGGGCTATCGCGATGACGTCAATGTACTGAGCTGGGACCAAAAACATCTAGGCACGCGATTTCTTTTGTCTCGGGTATGTCATTTAAAATCATCAAAAACTCCTTACATGTTTTTCACTTTAGATCTCATTCATATCTTCTTAAGCGTGTTCATGGCAGGAGGTTCTGCTAAACAAACTGAAGTCTCTCGAAGAATATCAAGGCCTTGCTAACAAATTTATTTGTTCCCTATTGCCTGGAACATCTTCAGCGCGATACACACCAGGTCACACTGAGCTATTATTTCTATTGGGTGTAAACTTTTCATTATATGATGGGAGAAAGATAAAAATATAATATAAATAAATCATTATATTAATTTAAGTGAAAGTTTTTATGGTAAGTTACATTATGTTTTTTATTTAATAAAACGATTGTAATTCATTTATTATCAGTTAATCTGATTTTTACTCGAATGATCAAGAAACTCTTATCATCCTTTAAATCGATCTAACCAAATAAAGTTATTGTTAATGTTTTATTATTGTGTAGACTAAAGCTAATAATCTTGATATGTGCAGGTGGCCTTCTGTTCAACGGCCCGAGTGATCAATGTAATTTGCAATATGTTACCTCAACAACCTTCTTGCTCTTCACTTATGCCAAATACTTGAGGACTTCGAAGCAAATAGTGAGATGCACGAACACCTTAATAACTCCCTCCAAACTTCGCTCCATTGCAAAAAGACAGGTAAACAATCAATACTTCTCCTTTATGTTCTAGTCAAATCTCAATTGAAAATATTTAAAACTATTATGATTGTTATGGGCTCAGGTGGATTACATCTTGGGAGACAATCCCCTAGGAATGTCATACGTGGTAGGGTACGGTGCAAAGTTTCCACAACATATTCATCACCGAGGATCCTCGATGCCTTCAATTTATGCCCATCCAAAGACCATTTCATGCAATGATGGTTTCAACTTGGGGTTATACAGCAGCTCGCCAAACCCAAACGTTCTGGTTGGAGCAGTCGTGGGAGGCCCCGATGAGAATGACCAATACAAGGATGAACGCTCTGATTATTCACATTCTGAGCCGACTACTTACATTAACGCTCCACTGGTTGGATCCCTTGCTTTCTTGGCTCGATCCTAATCATTGTCACACCAAATCTATAGAACCACGATAATAAACATCATTCTCTATACCTGCAGTCCACACTATACTTAAATGACAAATAATACTCTATCCTCTTTGTCATGAAGACGTGTAGTTTCATTCTATAACTATATTGATTTCATCAGTTCAAATGATCCATTGGGATCTTTTTATATCATTCCCTTGTTTAGGGTTTGGATTTTTATTGTTTGATATCTATAAAATTGATCCTCTTTGGACAAATAAATGTAAGATTTACTTTTCAATTTTTGATATATCTTATTTTCAAGAATTAT
>MU224605.1:2526712-2546399 GCA_018584345.1 Thuja plicata | reverse complement strand
TATATATATCTCTATATATATATATATATATCTATATATGTATGTATGTATGTATGTATGTATGTATGTATGTATGTATATACATATATGTACATATGTACATATATGTACGTGTACACACACACACACACATATATATATTCAAGTTAATAAAATATCTTGTGTAGGATATGAGAAAAATTTAATAGAAAGGTAAATATCATTGAATATTTTTTGTGGCCTATAAAAGTATATATTTTTTAAGTAACTAAAGAGAAGTTCCTAGGTCACTATATTTCAATGTACATATTTATATTGATATTAATATAGAAAATATTTTTTTTAGATTCAATATTCAAGGAGTGAGAAATAGGTAAATCCAATTGCCAAGTTTATTTTTTTCATCCATTTATTTTTTATATTTACTAAGATTTCAAGCCCTTGAATGGCACTTTGAAAAGTAATGCTAAAATAAAATGGATTAAAGAATTGCAAGGCACTTTCTAGAAGGTTCAAAAAGAGTATTGAAGCGCATATTTCTGAAATATTAATTATCACATATTTCTATCACTCCCTTGGTAGATTTGGCTCTAGTTCTTTAATAAACATTTTCATTACGATATTTAACTTCAAAAATATGTATTGTCAATATTAGGCCATACAGAATATAATAAAATAACATACTTAAGGATAATATGTTTGAATTTTCATTTTTTTTATCACTCACACAATATTCAAATAAAAGGACCTGATGGAATCCAAGTTTTATTAATTTCTTGTTTACTTCCACTTACAAAACAACTAGTTTCCAAAGACTTATTTGAGTTTTATATTTATGTGCTTGTCAGTGCCAAAGTGAATGTGTTAAATTAGAAGATAATTCTTTAAAACAAAAATATTTATAATGACCCCTCCCATTCCTATGATATTTCATAAGTACCAACTTTAAAATAGAATCCATCATAATCAATAAATTATCTATCATTATTACAATCTGAACAAGATTCAAATATTTGACTAGATTAAAGGAGCATCCTTGTGTTATATTAAAATGCAAGGAACTCACTTTTCCTCTAGTTGAACAAATGCATGTTTCAAAAAAAATCAGCACACATGGTTTAGTATATTTCCTCTTATCATGATATACATGAGAAATCTAAAAATTGATGCATCAAACTCAAACATCAAATTAAAGATCTTATCTATAAAGGAGAAAAACAAGTTTGGAATGATCACATTCATACATATAAATAGGAATCATAAATAACATTAAATTATTAGGATTACTTTAATGACAATTATATTAGCCACATTATATCACCTGTTGATATTGCAAAAGAAGAAAGCAAGGTTTATGTATCCAAATGAACTTCATTTTCTATAACTTCATCCACTGCAAGGGCCTTAGATTAAAATCACTAAGATACGAAAGAAATAATGGCATATATTAAGTCCCAATTGTATATTGAGAATAATACTAAAAAACAATAGTACACAAATTGGACCTCTTTGAAGCATATTTACTAAAGTTACTCTATTACATTATATGAATGTAATGGCTTGAATTTGTACCCTTGTGTAAATTAGCATTAAGCATTATCCTCACCTTAGCCTAAGATTCAAAAATCCATGTCATCCACCCACATCCACTCATCATGCCCTCTTTCCATTCTCTTTATAATCTCGTCCACATGGCCTTCCAGGCACAAGATCCATGTGTGCCATGGACACGTGCGCACAATGCACATTTTTCCGTGAATCTAAAGACATGTAGAGTGTTGTTGAGGCATTACAAACTGCCACAATCCTACATAATGTAACACCTAAATCTACCACTCACTAATGAAGGGATAGGAATTTGGCTATTATAATACCATTTTGGGCCTTCATTTGGTATTTGTAGGCAATCTAGGCATTCCACACCAAACTCACAACTCTCTCACTTTATTTTCAAAGGGTTTCCATTGTGTTTTTGAGTTCTTGCTCACATTGGAAATACATTAGTCTCACCATCTTCATCGTCGGGGTTTCATCTCTTCGACAGGAGTATCCTTACTCCATTTTACTTATTTTATTAACAACATATCATTTTCTCAGTCTCTTTCTAGCATATTCGTTATTTATTCATATTATCAAATATGGTTATCTATCATTGTTTACATTGTGTCTATCTGAATGTTGTGGAGGTGGAAACACCAAAGCAGGGAAAAGTTCACATGTGTAGGTTTTGTGGATGCACAAGTTCAACACATCAAATCTATCAAATGTTGAATCTGGTGTTACACTTTCCCTCTCCTTCATTTATCATCATTCTCATAGTATAATACTAGTCCCTATTATTATGTTAATGTATTATTTTCTATTCAGTCTCTTTATTTTGTTGACTTCTTAGTTTCATTTTATTTTTGTTATTGTCTATGTACATTGTTGGTATAGGACATAAATGTGTTGTGCTATCATCTCATACCCACATTGTCGTCCAATACTTGCACTAGTATCTTGTGTAGTGAGCTTACAAAGATCAACGATTATTCTCTATAGTTTTTCCTTCAGCCTTTGTAATCAGAATATATTAACTATTTCATATACTTCAATTATTAACATTTATCTTGATTCAATGTTTCTTTAATCCAATTTACTTGCATTTCAATACTTTAGATTAATTAAAACTCTCTCCAACAAACATCCATTTAATCCCCCTAGTTCTACATGCTAGTTGAAGTGAGGCGTCACAAGGGAAGGTTCATCCCTTAACACTTTAATCGGTCTCTAGGTCAGTGCATTTTTTCCTTCTCCATATTTTTGTGAACTCAACACGAACTAGAAACCTCTTTATCCTAGTGACAGTCCCGTCACAAATATGGTGAATATCACTTTGATTTCCTTGTGTGCCTGGAGGGTGCCTGAGACAATTAACATGTTTTCCCCTCTAGATGAACAGTACAAAAAAGAGCCTTCTCCCCTTTATGTCTTTGCCTCGATCAGTGGACTCTCTATTAGAGGTCTCTTGGTTTACCCTACATTTCGGATAGATGTTATCACATAGGAGATCCACTTTTTCACCAACTTAAATCAAGAAAATTATGATGATTTTCCTACCACCATTAGGACTCATGACGAGTTATCTCTTCCCCCTTATGGGTCCACCACTTTTATAATCATGGTGGAACCCAAAGAAATTGTATTAATATTTGTAGTGATTCCTGAATCAAACCTCTTCAGGATCAATCCAGGTATACCCTGGTTGACGTGTATGAGATTCGTCCCATCTGTTATCCATAAATACATAAAGTTTCCTCATGAAGGGACTATTCATATCATTCATGATACTAGATATAATCTTTTGGTGTCCCATGGGGAATTCTCTTTGGAATAATTTTGGCCTACTCAAATAAGGCCCATGCATCCCTGGCAAGATATAGCATTCATTTCTTATCAGAAGTATAAAATTGGGGAATGAATATGTAATCTATAGCACCTTCCCCTACTTAGCCGTTTCATGAGGCTCAACATGCTTCATCTTCTATCCATTCTTTCTTAAGGGCTCAAGGTAAGTGTGTGTCCCATAGGAAGCCTCATTTTTGTTAGGTCATGCAACCTTCATTGGTGTCCTCTATTCCTGCATCCACATCTAATGTCACAGTTAAAGGGAAGGAACCCATGTTTTCAAAGCTTAAGGTGCATCTTCCTTTTCCCATTCCCATCATATTGGACGTACCTCATCCTACCATTTATCAAAAGTGTAGCTTAAGGTGCATCTTCCTTTTCCCATTCCCATCATATTGGACACACCTCATCCTACCATTTATTGAAATTGTAAGAGATCTCCTAATATTACACCATCTCTCTTGGAACCTTCTCCTCAACCTTCGACGACATCCTCTATTCCTCTCGCCACCCCTACGGAAAAACTGGGAAGGGAATCCATGACTAAGACAGTTGTGCCTACATCAGATCCACCTCCTACTCCATTCATAGGGTAATCTTCATTTTTTGGTAATGACATTGATGACCACCCCAATGGAGCAGGATGGAATTATACATTCATAGGCTTCTCATTAGAATATGCATCTGCATTAAAACAATCTTGCACATGAGCAAAAGAATCATCAATGAGAGAGTGATTTGGCACATGAGGTTATCACAAGAGTATAGAGAATGTCTTTCAAGCCTATTTTGTTTCTATTTCAACCTCCACCTCTAGCTCTTCTCCCACCTTAGTTGTAGTTGTGTGAGCTCCTCACCCTACAACCTCCTTTTTCATGCTTTCCCCTATATCGAGAGTAACCATTGGGCCATGCTCCAAACAAGTTTTGGTATTCATCTCATCTTCATAAGATATGCCTCTGATCACCACTTGGCTAGATATCTTACCATTCCCTATACCAGTGAATATTTTGTGCACCCATTTGGTATCTAGTGCAGTAATGTCCACCCATCCTATGCCTGCCCCATCTTAGGACTATCATACTAGCTTTCTTGATGTCCTCAAGGCTACTACATACAATTTATTAGAGGTCTTCTCCTCTATCTTTCAAGAGAGAGTTCAAGTAAGGCCCTATCCTAGCGTTCATTCATCGTAAATATGCTCTAGTAGATATTCTTTTTGTTCTCATCCTCACAATGGAGCATGTTCTAGGTTCTTCTGATTTCATCTCTACCCCTTTTGTAGAGGTTGACATGGAATATTATTCATCTGCACCTCCTTATAGGTCCCCTGCAAGCTACGAGGCTTACAATTTTTACTCATGGAAGGATATTATGGAATTGATATAAATCTTCACATGATCCCTCTCACTTGTAATAATTGAGTTGCTGGATGATAATATTGAGGTTGCTTCATCTTTGGATCTTTCTACTGGTGGGGTGCATGGGGCTTCCAGCATGGTTGTTCCATTGCATTTTTGACCTCCACCCCCACATGATCAAGATTGGGAGGATGATGATTTGTTGATGGATGATTAGTGAGGTTAGTGCCTACTTCTATATATTTAGATTAGAGAACTTTTTCTTAAATTCCCGAATTTTCTCCTTTTAGTGTTCCCTCCTAGAGGACCCTTATACTCTATTGGTACCTAGAAATAGGAGGTTTTGCATTTTTTACCTTATTCAATTTTTCATATTATTCTTCTATTTCTTATGTCTTTAATTTTTGACATTTGGGGATGATGCAAAGTGTTAAGGGCATTTAGGCACTTTTTTTCTATGATGACCTAAATTTTTGTTTTCCTTTGTCTTCACGTTCTCTTCTTCAAATGTGAGCCATAGTTGGTAGTGATGAAATATACCCAGAGAGCATGTATACTTTCTCTTTTGGGTTCTGGCACCAATCCATTAGACCCCCTATCTCTATGTAGATGTTGTTGAAACATGTGTCACCCATCTAAAAGTGGCATTTAATGGAAACATCTTGTATGTTGACATTTCACAATTTCTCTTCTCTCCTTGTAATGTCTTATGATCCTCTCTGAGAAATAGAGTCCATTCCAATGGTGGGTTATTTTATCTATGTGTGTGATTTGGCTTTTAGCTAATGATCATAATGTCTCTAAACCATATTTTTTCTCACAAAAAATTTCAGATTTTGATGTCACTATCTTCCTTTGTGGGGGCCAATCCACTATTTTAGTGTCTTCCTTTTATGAAGTCCAATCCACAATCTCAGTATTTTCCTTTCTGAGGGCCAATCCATTATGTTTGTTTCTCGATCTTGTCCTATTGTATTCCTATCTAGCTTAATGCTACATATACCGGTATGCTCTAAAACTTCCATATCTCATGCTTATCTAGGATTCGCTACGCATGACAACACACCATCTAAAGCCTCCCTATGACATGCCTTTCTAGCATTTTCTATGCATGTTAGAGAAATATTGAAATCACCCTATCATATGGATAACTGGCATAGCACAAATTTCCATCCATATCAATGTACTATAAATGGTCTTGGATCTACAGGTTATCTTTATCCTCCAGGACACTTATCTATAGCTTGTGTGTTGGATGCATCTCAACAACAATTTAGGGCTTCCTAGTTGGGGTCAACCCCGTGTAATAGATATCCCACATGTAATTCAAGTAAGTTATTTCTTACTTTAGTTCACATCTCTTTCTATGATATGATATCCTTTCTAATGTGGGGGAAACTGTAATGGCTTAAATTTGCACCCTTGTGTAAATTATCATTTAGCATTACCACCACCTTAGCCTAAGATTTAAAAATCCACTTCATCTTTCCACATTCACTCAACATGCCCTCTCATCATCCACTTTAAAATCTTGGCCATGCGACATGTTAGGTATAAGATGAATGTATGCCATTGAGACATTTGTGCAATCCACACTCATCCACGTATCTACAGACATGCAGTGTGTCTTTGAGGCATTATGAACTACCACCTTGTAGAATGTACATGTAGACACCTAAAAATGCCATATTGGTCTAATGCAATGACATTACTAATATTCATCTTTAATTTATTTAATAATCTTTATTATTTAATAAATTGTGTGTTTGTACCATATTCTAAGATCAAAATCATCATTTCCCTATAATTTCATAATTAAGTAGTTTTAATTAGTTATTTTAATTATTCAATGTCTAATCAATATTTCATCACCTATTTGTCTACAAATTAATTAAATAATCAAATATTATTTAATTATTCCCTGTGTCCTTATAATTAATTAAATAATCAAATTTAATTAATGTTCCCCCTTCACTAATTATTACATTTATGAAACAATAAATATATATTCTATCTCAGGATTAAATCAGTTATATTTATTTAATTAAACTAATTATCCCCTCTCTTGATTAAATAAATTATATTTATTTATTTAAATTAATAATTCCTCTCCTAAATAAATAAGTAATTATTTATTTAGAAAACACACACACACACACACACACACACACACACACACACACATATATATATAATAAAGATTATTGGTATCTTAATTATAAAAGGGTATGTACGCCTCGTTTGTAGCATAATGGATGTCTCCTACAAGGAGTAAGAGGTAGTCCCATATTGTTGTCACCATATGTAGACCCAAAAACATATGACTGGTATACTAGACTATAAAAGAACCTTTCCTTTCCTTTACTTTCCTTTTCAATAAAACAAAAAGTCAGAAAATATATAAATATACATATCCATTTTTTTTTAAAACACCCCTAAAATTTTGAAACAAAAATACACACATAATAGACGCCCATGTCGGAGATCGAACACAGGTTACTCATGTGATACTCACCAATATACTACAACGACATGAATGGCAAAGTGAAAAACAAGTTTATTATTATCACTTTCATATTATGCATAATATTATAAGCAGTCAAATCTGTGCAGGTTTTTTATTATTATCCTACGTAAAAAAATTTCCTTTCACTACTAAACTAATATCTTGCCACCTTACAGAGCCCGACTTGATTCCGCACGACTCAGATTTTCACTAGTTCATGTATTTTGTTAGCCTTTCATAAAGTTGGCCATCCAACCAGTGCTCTCCATGTTCAAATGTGCTAGTTACCATTATCTTTTCTTACCAATGCAACAAAAATCATTACCAATTCCACTATATTCCTCCCTCCTCACTAGTTTTATAGTCATCCATTACCACTAACCATTCGTCCCCATGCTCATAGGTGCTTGCCACCAATCTCTCTAGGATGACTACAACAAAAGAGAGGGTTTTGTTGGGTGGTAAGGGGTGATGGAAGACTAGACACTTTGGTTTTAATTGAGCTTGAATGCATAGTGGCTACCTCTTTATATAAGGTTTAACAATTCTTTATTACGGTATTCATTAGCAATGAGCATAGTCTTTTTTGGAACTTTCTATCTTTAGAATTTCATTTCTCCATATTTAGATTTTGATAATGACATCGATAAATAGGAAAACACATAGTTAAGTAAAATGTTATTTATTTGTCAATGTTTAAAAATATGTTGGCTTCTTTATTATATCTATCAAAAAATAAATTCTTTTTTATTATATTAATTGATAAAGACCAAAATAAATTACTTGAAATAGAAAGGACATAATAGAAATGCTTTAAGATCATAGATTTTTTTAATTTATTTCATTAAAAAAAAAAAGTCTTTTCTAATTTCTTTTAAGCTTCAATGTGTCTATGTTGTTTATCTAAAATCACATTAATTTTTTCATAAGAACCATCTATAATGTACCTTCAAATGAACCACCTAAACAAATCATATTTTAGAATATAGTGTACTTTTAGATGAACCACATAAACAAATCATATTTTATAATATATTGTTTAAACCAAACCTCATGTTTAGGATGTTCAAACATCATGCAAGATAGCAATATTTGATGTTAACTACAGAATATTTAAGAAAAAATAATATCAACTTAAACATAATATACATTGACTTGTCTTGTTTCAACTGAAATCTCTATACTCTGAGATTTGATTCATTTAGGTGACTCGTGTGAAATCACAATATGACCTACCTATTAATATGATTTAAGATGAAGTACTTAAAAAAATCAAAACTTAATATATATATTTTTAAGATGAAATCGTTGCTATTGATCCCAACTATCATGATTATTATAAGGTGTTTTCTTTTGTAGATGAACATGGAGGAGCTTATAGTGAATCCCTCTCCTATATAGTTTGCCTATTTTATTGCTCCCACTCTAGTTGTTGTGTGAATACAACTATATATACATGAAATCAAAATTCAATAACTCCTAACAAAGAACACAAATTAATGTCTCTTCCAAGAAAAACTATTGTGGAGTGCGATGTGGTAGGAAAAAGCCACAAGAAATCAATAATATTTCAACTAAAAACAATCAAATGTCCTAGCTTTAGGATATCACAATAATGTCAACATATTGAGCTAGGACCAAAAACATCTAAGCATGCAAATTCTTTTGGCGTGGGTACATCATTTAAAAAATAATCAATAAGATATTGGATATGGGACCAATACCATAAATCATAGATACCAAAGAGGAAGAAAGATTCACACCTGAAACTAGAGAGCTAAAAGACAAAGAGAGAGAGAGAGAGAGCAATATATGGATAAACAAAATATAGGAAACCAACATTAACAAACAAGAGAACGAATTAAGAACTTAATCAAAAACCTCTATAGAGTAACCTTTTTTCCTTTCATTTTTTCCTTGTAAGGAGCACATCTATTTTCATTGTGTTCTGTCATTTATCACATTTGAAGCCTCCAACCTTAGTTTCTCTGCTTTAGTTTTTCTACCCTTGCACTTTCTGCTCTTGAGAAAGTTTGGTTTTGAAATCTTCCTATCAGTCTGGGGAATACTGTAAATATTAGAACAATTCAAAGCATCAGCGTTATTAAGAAGATAATCATGATATTCAACAATAGCCAACCAAAGCTTCTCATCTTAGGACAAAGTATCATAATGATAAGATTCAAACTATTCTTGCTATTCGAGAGCACCGGCGAGATCATCCACTATAATGGGAGGAGATGAGATCTCAATGCCATTTCTTGTAGCCCCATAGTCTGGGGGAGTTAGAGAATGATGATCCATGAATACTACTTGATTTAGTCAAAATGTGGACTACCCTCCTTGTAGACTTATTCCCTTGAGATTTGTTGGAGATAATCCCAACTATCCGTCTGTCTAACATATCTTGTCTAAAATCCTATGTATGCACATTTATATTTGATAACTATTTATGTAGAGTTTGAATCCTCCATTCATAAGTCATATCTCAGCAAGATTTGAAGGTAGATATCTTTCATGGATTTGAATTAATTTTCTACTAACTCCACAAGCCTATTCTTTTTCACATCACATGTCTCTTAGGAAGTTCAAAATATATTATTTTATAAATTCTTTTGTCCTTTCTAGATGCATAGTTTTCTATATATTGTATGGGCCAATATTTTGTATCTACTCTTTCAGTAGAGTCCAGTCCTGTAGAGATGTCTATGAGATTGTAATGATGGTTGAATGATGATTTGAGGCTTAATTAACTATTTTAATGCTTTCTTTTGTTTAATTAATAGCAGACTATATTTTAGTTTTCTTTTATTTTGCTCCTCTATTTTCTACATCTAGTATCAAAGCAAGGAGATTAGGGTATTGTTGGAGTTGCAGTGTATACAAGACTGAATCAAGAAAAAATATTTTTCTACTAGAGTTGAAAAGAGAAGTTGTTGTTCATAGAAGAGACTCCTACCACCAAATCTTAGTCATAAATTTGAATCTACTGAGAGAAATTGCTACATGAATATTGCACCCATTAAAGATAATGGGTGTGAATAGCCATTTGTTGAAGCAAGTTGGAGAAGAGAAGAAGGGAGATGTCAATTGAGGTTGTTGAAGGTTTAACATGCCAAAGTCTAAGCCATTATGTTTTTTTTTGAGACTTTTGTTGTATGTTTGGAAAGAGATCAGGGTAGAATATAAGTTGTTAAAAATATTATATGTGGATCTAAAGATCATGCCCCATTGTAGTAGCTGCCAAAAAGAAGTAATCATAAGGAACCTATCTTTTAGAGGAAATAGAGAAAACTGTGGGATAGCTAGAATCTAAAGATATGTCTAACAGTTGGAAGAAGGAGAGCTTGCAGTATTGGCTAAAGCTATGTAAGAAAAATACAAAAGATAAGGTGCAAAGAAATCACCAAGCACCAAGGAAAACTGTCACACCAGATTGAAGAATCTAGGAAAAAAAATTAGAAGAAATTTCAAATCATAGATGTAGCTATAATTATTGAAGCCCACTAAAGTTGACAAGAAGGAGAAGAAGCCAAGACACCGCTAAAGTGGAACAAGAAATGCAGATCTTTGTAAGGGAGGAGGTCATGATAGAAGGAGAGTGGTGTAGAAATAGTCAAGAGCCTCCTATAGAAGTCAATAGCCATTGTCAATAGTCAAAGTGTTTGGAAGAAGATGAAGCTAAATGCCATCTAGATAAACCATTTCAATAAGAGGCCATTGAAGTTGATACAACCCAACTATTTAAGAGTTTTCATCATCGGAGACACTTGTTCAATAATATGAGGCATAAGAGGTTGTTGAAAATTGGTTGTGGTTTAAGAGAAGCCATCGCATGAATGGAATAGTTCATAGTCATAGTTGTTACTATTTGAGAAGAAGGTTGAAGGTCTGCATACACAGAAAATGTTTCTAAAGAGAAGAGGTAATCAAAATTTTTTTCTCTTAAACATCCGTTATAGTGTGTAGAGGTAATTAAAATTTGAAGAATTATTGTATTTGTTTGAAGAGTCCATTCTGAAGACATTATCAAGGAGACTTGATGAAGTTGTATATCGATATTCTTAGAAATGCCCAGTTTTCATTAGGAAAGTTCTTAGTTATTTGAAGTTATAGAAAGTTGAGTCAACATCTAGGTTGAGAGAGAAAATTGTATAGAAGAACATTTTTAGTTTGTAGAGAAAGTTAACAAAGATCAGTTGATAAAGGAGATAAGATATGGATACTAGTTATCTGAGGTAGTGAAAATATAAGTGAAGTTATCAATGGGTTTAAAATATAAAAAATAGGGTTGAATGTTGCAACATTTTGTATTTGTAGAAGCTATGTTTGTTGCCAGTAGAGCCCACTAAAATCCTTGAGCATCCATTGTGTGACTATGGGAGGTGCTAATTAAATGCAAGTGTTTGGCACCTGAACCAACAATGGACTGGGAACCAAAACACTCTGAGCTCATGGGTAAAGAATCCCAATAGTAAAGCATCCCAATAGTAATATGGGATTTCCTAGGTTTGATCTCTAGATAGATGCCAAAGCATCAATGGAAGAAACTTGAAGAAAGAAGTAAGAATTGGTAGTTGTAATTAAGGGAGTAAGAATTGGTAGTTGTAATTAAGGGGGGGTGTTGGAAATAATTCAGCTACCAAATTTTCTAACATATATTGTCTTTTATCTAGCATATATTGTCATATTTAAAAGCTAAAGTATGTTTTTGATTAGGTAAAACAGGTTTTACAGGGTTCCTAAAACCCGAAATAGAGTTGAAAATAAAATAATACACCCAGTCTTAAATGAAACAGAACCAAAAGAAAGAATAGGCCAACAAAGGCCAGAGAAAAAAACAAACAGAGCTACTAAAAAAATAAAATAACAGAGGGACAACAAAAAAGACTAGGGACCCTCAAGATAAGTCCACCATCAGGGTGGCCGCCTTGGCCTCAAGGAGCTCCATATTAGCAGTTGAATCCTTGATCTTGTGGAGATCGATCGCCATATCCTTATCCTTTATCTTCTTGTTTTGGATCTAGTTCTCTTGTCGAGACCCTGATCAATGTTCTGTTCTATCTCCACATCCATGTTGGCAGCATCTGTCCCTTCTAATTTTTCCTCCAGCTTCTCGATGATAGTCTTAGTGTGTTCTTTGGATGCTTTGAGGATATTATAGCTCTGTTCTGCTATGTTTTTCAGGGTAACTTAGACCCTAGTCATATTGTCCTCCATTTTTTGAACTCTGGTGCTTAGATTCATTTGTTCCTCTACATTGCTATTATCTTTAGCCTTGTCTGTTCCTTTAACCCTTTTTTGAGATCCTCCACTTCATGGAATAGCCATTTAATTGTCTTGTAGTTATCTAACATGCCATTCCTACTATTATTAAGCAAGTCCAGCTCAAATTACCTGGTGTTATCACTAAGCACCACCATTGATAGGTCAATAAGCTCATCCAGCTTAATCCGGCCTCCCTCACCTTCAATGACCTTGGGGTTTATAATTTCTCTGGTAATCCCCATTTTGGCAGTTTTGACATTGAAGTCATGCCATCCTATTATCTTCCCCTATTCAGCCATATAACAGTAGAACTCGTTATCCTGTCTATCATCATTCCCCATATTTTGGGGTTGAGAGACCTGAGGGGAGGGAATAGCCTGATTGGTCTCATAGTAATCATCCTGGAGCTTCCTCTTCAATTTGTGGTCCGAAACAAGGAAAATTCTATGGGTCTTGTCCCATGGAGATTTCCAGCCGGCACTCTCTTCCCTATTCTTATCTTTTTTTTTGGTGTTTTCATCTCGTGGACTGCCTTCTCTTTCTACCTTTTCCATTGGACATTTCCTCCTCACCCTCCGTATCCATACCTTCCTCATTATCATTATAGTCTTCCTCAGAAGAGATAACCATAGTGTTTTGTTTTTTAGGGGTCACCATTTTTTTCCTTTTTAATGGTTTGCAGACTAACTTTAGACTTCTTAGAAGACAAACCCTGATTGTTCTTTTTAGTTTCATACTCATCATAGTCCTCAGAATGCAAACCTTCACTATATTCCATCTCTGAAGGAATGTAATCAGAACTAGAGGCCTCCATCTCATCTTACTGAGCCACCTCCTTCCCTAGGATTTGGGCCTTAAAGTACTCAAAGATTAGAAGCAAAAGCCCTTCACGTAGGGCAGGGTTAGCAATGGCCTTCTATCTATACCCATTAATGTTATAATTTATAGAAGCATATAAATAAAAGGGTATAGACACCTGCATTCCATGGCGAAAATGATTCAAGAGGACAAAGTGGTAGGTTCAACTTCTATCAAACCTAGTATCTAGTGTGATATAATAGATGATGGCTCTTAAAACAAACCTCCACAATCTTTTCAGCCTTTTAGGAAGATAGTGGGTTCTGACTTTGGTAAGCGCTTTCTTTTCTTCCTCAATTCTAACAAAGTCGTTGATCACTGAATCCAAAAAATTCGGTCTCTTTAGAATTTCTTTCCAACAATAGGGATACCTGTAACTGCAGAGATTACCTCCTCGGTCACTGTAAAATTTCTTCCCTCAATCTCAATACTGCCTCATTCCAGCTTTTGACGAACATTTTCTTCACAGACAGCTTCCCACCATGAAGCCTTTCGATGAAGGTTGAGATGTCACCATTTTGAAGGTAGTTCTAAACCTTGGTACGTCTCCTCCATTTTTCACAATCTTTAATAGGTTCCCTTCTAAAGTATGTTATGTTATAAGTAATGATGGTCTTCTTACAATATGTTATGTTAATAATATGTCATAAATTTTTATTAAAATTTTGAAGTCTTAGTGCAAGTTTTTGTCCTGAAAGGTTGGGTTGATGTGTTGCATTGTTCTTGTCGCTATCACTATATGGAATTAGAGCTCTTTCCTTGTTGATTCAATCAAAACTATATTTTATCTAAAATCCTCCATATGCGCATTTATATTTGATAGCCCCTTATGTCAAAGTCTCAATCCTCCATTGGTAAGTCATATCTCAGCAAGCATTGAAGGCAGATATCTTTCTTGGATTTGAATTGATTTTACACTAACTCCACAAGCCTGTTCTTTGTCGCATCACACATCTCTTGGACAGTTCAAAATATATTATTTTATAAACTCTTCTCTTTCCTGTGCAGATGCATAGTTTTCTATATATCGTATGGGCCAATATTTTGAATCTACTCTCTTTCAGCAGAGTCCAGCTTCATGGAGTTGTCTATGAGATTGTAATACTTCTTTTCTTTAATTAATATAAGACTATATTTTTGTTTTCTTTTATTCTGCTCGACAGTTTTCTACAAGATCAAGAACACGAAGCCCACTACCAAATTTAGCATGGCAGCCAACAATATTATACCCAAACTGGTTGCATCTAAAGAAACGCTCAAGAAGCATTTCATAGTTTAAATATTTAGCCACAAGCCCAAAGAATGGTTGACACGAACCATGTGAGATAGTGACTTGGAAATATCAACTAGAGCAACACTCTAGTAAACCATCTAAGAGCTAGAGAAGGATTAGCATCCTCCATTTTCATGAAAGAGCCAACAAGACCGATAAGGGATTCAATTATCCCAGTGTTTCACATAGAGAGAGGTAACTTGATGATCTGAATCCAAAACAGAATAAAAAAAGGTATGAACATTTGCAAGATCGAAGAAAGGGAACCAAGAAATTAAAAAAAAACTAGATCAGCCATAAAACCAGGGTCCGTTGACCAAAACAAACATGCAATCCTTTGCAAAAAGAAATGAAACGAAGAAAAATACATCATCCAATAGCTCCAGTGTGGTTGTTTACATGCTATCCCAAACACTCTTGCTCCATGCTAGAAAATCCTCCATAGACAACATCTTCCCCACAGCTCTAAAAACTAATTCCCATGATTTGACATTTGTAGAAGCCTCTGAAATGCAATCATCTGATAAGTGAGAATATACTGGCTTAGAATCCTTTGAAACAAGAGATCAGCAACCGAAATCTGAGAGCTGAGTGCTTCTAGCCATTCCAGACACTCCACCAATACTCTTTTTCTTGCTTCCAACAGCTTGCACTTGCATTTTCTCTCCTTGCAAAGACTTTGCACCATTGATTTTTTCATTGCTTTTGTCCTCGCTCTGCAGCTTCTCACCATCCTATTGTTCTCTCGCTCTGCACCTTCTCACCATCCTATTGTTCTCTCACTCTTTTCTTCACCTACATCTGCTCGCACATTGCGACTTCGCTCGGCTAGATCACTTTAAATCATGAAATCCTAGCTTTTCTTCATGTGAGAACTCATTTCATATCTTCATACTATATTATAGCCCAAATTCCATTTCGACAGTTGTTCCAAAACTCCCGCTTAAGCTAGGGTTATGAAGATGCTAAGAAGGATCACGAGGGAATAAAGATTCAATGGGTGCTTCCCACACAGGTTGTATGGATGTTGGCAAAAGTTGTAAAGACTGGCTTTACACCAACCACTTGCATTTTCTTAGAGATTCCAACACATTTTAATGATGAACTAATTTTGTAATTATTTGTATTTAAAGCACATTATATCTAACATACATTATTTCGAGCAGTTCATAAGGCTTATCAATGTTTCTAGATTTTGCATATGCAACTCTAACATGTTGACAAAGCTAATACACTTAATATATCTGTAAGACACTTCTTTAAAACTGATCTTATCATTGTCTCTAAGAGGTTTAGGAATTGATGTCGTAGAGTCAGTTAAACAGGGAGAAAATGAAACTATGCAAAGTTAAAGGAGATATGCTAAAAATTAAATTGAAAAACTAAGATTTAAGAAAACAAGTTAGAAATCTTTTCGTTGGTGTTGATTGTCATTTGTTCGGGTGCTCCTACACTAGACATATTAAATAAGTAAAATGCTCCATGAGTTGATAAAACTAGAAACATTTAGAGATAGAATAGTATTCCCAGTCTATTTTGATCCAATTTTACTACTTGTTCATATGAGTCATTTTTCTCTTCTATTTTTCATCCACTTCAACACACAAGACACTACTCTGACCACATCTGCATGGGCTATGGTTTTCTTTTTATTTACTATCTTGGTCTAATAAATTTAAATTCAATCTCCATTGTCTTGAATTTTTTTCCTTCAATATTTTCAAATTGTGTTCAACCTTCTCCCTTTCCTCTATACACTGGTTTTCAGCACTACAACACAAATTAGAGTTTGATTCCTTTTCTTGCTTCCCCCTTTTTTTTTTTGAGAATTCAACAAATGATTTTTTTTTATGCATAAGAGGCCGAAGCCGAAATAGATATATTAATCTTAAATATTACATACACATTTAAACTATAATCCAGAGACAATCGGTGGCTATACGCCCAAACCAAACTAGAGAAAGCAAATGCTCCCTCCAAAAACTTATCAGTCTAACATTGAGCCCCCACAATATTCTTAAGAAAACTTTAAAACATAAAAATCTGAGCTAAAATGAAGAAAAGCATAGAAGCACTTATCTCTATGCCCTATTATGAGGATGAAGAGGATCCCTCCTCATTGCTGGTATCTGAGACAACATCTTCTCATTCATCGTGATCATCTGACTTGTATTGGTGATCTGAATCCTATTCCTCCCCTGCCTCATCCTCATCCTGATCTGCATCCTCTGCATCCTCATCATCATCATCCTCCTCATCTTCCCCATCCTTTTCCTCATCCTCTTCATCCTCCTCCTCATTTTTAGGGGAATTTGCTTCTGATGCCATCCATCTTTTCCTCAAATTTGTATTGATACACCCACCCTAGATCTTCATCGAGTTTATCACCAAAGGGTGTGTCCAAACCATCCTCCAAGCCAAGAAATTTTGAAAGGAAGGCAATGCCTCTTTCCATCATAAATCTTCTTCTTCGATGATACTCCCACTCCCACCCCCATAGGATGGAGAGGCATCTGGGAGGCCCGCCATAAATATTTCTTCTTGTGTCTAAGCCAAAGCCTAGAAAGAGTTCTCTTGCAATCCTAACTGGTTCTAAATCCCAAGGAAATGGGGCTGTTAACTCTGCGTCAATGTTTATGATCGCCCCATGCAAACCCACCAAATAGTCTTCATTAAAAAGGTGATGGCATAGCTCATCTGCCATGACTTTATGAACCCCTGCAACCAGTATACTTGCAAGAAAGCCCACACAAATATATCTATTTACTCTGAAGCGATGATTCATGCTAAGAAAAGTGAATCCCAAGACATTCCTAACTGCATGAAATACCAGTCTGTGGTGGAAGTTGCAAACCTCTTGTAACCTTGCAGAGTCTATGGGGTTGTCAAAAGCATATTGTTCCACATTTGATCACAGCTTGATTGGGGAGTCCATAGCTTGCTGATTGATGAAGGGAATAAACCTCTGATAAGGCAATCTGTCTTGCAAATACCAAATTTTCACAGTCAAAACTATAGTGTATGCTATACAATCACCGCTTGTGGCTATGTGAGTATCCCAACAAAAGGATAGTTAACCATGCACCTTGCAATCAAGACATCACATCCTTCCCCAAACTATCAATACTCACTCATTCTTTTTGCCATTTACGACACAAAATGGAGATAATTTGAATTCTTACTAATTTAGCTCACACGAATGAGAAAAATTTATTTGGCTATATGGTCCGAGAAGGAAAACTAATAGAAAGTTTCCTTATCTGGATTTATCTATATTTAGCTCAAAGACTATCCTACCTAGGTGTTCACTTTTGGAGAGGAGTGATGAGTGCAGACTCCGATCCCCAAAAAGAGATATCATTTGGTTGAAATGATAACTAAAAAGGAACATCCAGCAATGTCAGAGAGAAGAGGAAGGACTATCATATTCTCGTAAAGACTACAGATAGAGAGCATCAAACAATGTCAGAAGGAAGAGGTGGTGACGTGATATTGTGATCAATTCCTGCTTAGATTTTAGATGAAGTATGATGTGACCATGTTTGGCCCCCTCCTGCCAACTCAAAATTTTAATTTGATAAGACCATTTGGGCTATGAAGTAAATGCTTCGTGAGCTCACTTTTATTCTAAATTCATTGAGGATGTACAAGTGTACTTGAGAGTTATACCCAATGCTGCTTTATTAGCTAGCTAGTCTGCCAAGTGGTTGCCTTCACAGTAGATGTGATTGACCGTTGTAGATTCAAATTTATCTACCAAATTTAAAATGGACTCTAATTTTGGTTGCAATCTCCCATTTGGGGTAGTACAAGTTCTAACTACATTCAGCATAATCATAGAATCACCTTTAATCTCCAATTTGCCAAATTTCAGCTCAATTGCAAATGACAATCCAAAAGGTAATGCTTTAAATTATTCCATGTTACTAGTGTCTATTTCTAGAGGTCTTGCAATTTTTTCAATCACCTTACCCTCGATGGAATGATCAATACATCTAGCCCTTGATGGACCTAGGTTTCCCTTAGAGGCCCCATCAATGTTCAATTTGTACCAACCCTGAGGAGGGGTCTACGAGAGACAGTTTTCTCTAGGCCTTGAACTTGCTTTCATTTCTCTACCAAAAATTGTAGGAGACTTAAGACCAAACCAACACTTCAGCATTTTATCATCGCAATTGGTGTAGTATTTATGTTGTGCACATTGAGGTTGGATGCATGAGTTCATTAATTCTACAATGACTGCCTCAATTTTGTTGAGTAAAGAAGCTATATCTGTTAATTTATCTTGAAATATCCTTCTAATTATTTCTTTCCATAATTCTCATATCAAAATGGAAGGGGAGATAACCCATAAATTACCACAAAGTCTTTCCTTAAAAGGTTGGGGTTAGGATGTGAAAAGAGATAAAATATCTCAAGGAAGAGATGATGACCAATCTAATTTTGTACAGAGCCATTGCCAATATTTTGGTGCAAAGGAATATGTTAGCAAAAAATGATTTGTGTCTTCTTCGTTATTATGACATAAAGTGCATATTGAAGAGCCATGGTATCCAACCTTCTTAAACCAATCAGCAGTAAGGACTCTTCCCTGGATTTTCTCCCAAGAGAATAAGCCTACCTTAAGAAGACATACCGTGTTCCAACATAATTGACTAGAGATCTGAGATTGAGTTTGTTGGAGAGCACCTAAAATAAGTCTATATCCATCCTTCACATTATATTTCCCTGATTTTGAACAGTTCCAAATAATTTTTTCATTTCCCTGTTTGAGAAGAAATAATCTATGTTCAAGAATCTTGTTAATATGTTCCAAGTCTGTAGGGTCTAAGCTAAGTTCTACAAAATGATGCCAATGCCAAGAACCATCTGCATTGCTCACGAAGAAAGGTAATATGTAATCTTTAACAAAGGCCTCCCACTAATCTGAACATATTGTGTTAATTCTATTTGACCCCAAAAGTGTTTTAATGCTAGAATTACCCCCTCCCCCCCCCCCACATGAGTCATCCCAGAAAAGAGCTATGCTCCCATCTTTGACGTTCTATGAAACGT
>MU224605.1:2503773-2516662 GCA_018584345.1 Thuja plicata | reverse complement strand
TATATATATATATATATAGTGAGATAGTCATGTGGTCAATCTTGTACTCAAGCAAAATTGTTGTTCTAGCTTTTGGGTGACAATTTCCCTGATATTTATAAATACCCATCGGTTGTCGTATGGCAATTTTCAGCCCTTTTGGTATGGATGATTTGGATATTTTGTGTTGCGTCTCTATAATTTAAAAGTGTTTGTTTCTCATGCATGTACACCTATGTTGTTCTGTGTAATTAGTTAGTCATGATTTGGCCGCAACTGTCGTACTCGATGAGTTTTTAAGGGGATATGACAATAACGAGATCTACTATTATTTTATTTGGGGGATTTTCACATTTTATTATTTCTTGGTCAAAATTTATTTATATTTCATGGGTTTATATTATTTTTGGAAACTTAAGTCAATCTTAAGCCCTCAAAAGTGTAAAAAAATATTATTAATTCTCATAATTTACTTTTAGAACAAATTTGGGGTTTTTTAAAAAAAACCACTTGTGAAATTTAAATTTGGGGATATTCGGAAAATTTATGGAAGAATATTTTCAATGTGAGAATTTGATTTTTGGCTTCTTTGGTTTTATTTCTCCCTCCCCTCAAATTTTCATTTGATTTGGTGGAAAATTTTGCATTTGGCAAGTGTTTTGGTGATTTCTTGGGCTTGGAAAAGTATGATGATTGTCTCCCTCTATTATTGTTTTAAAATCCTCTTTTTTCTTGAAAATGTTCTTGAGGATCAAATTTATGAATCATATGTAATAATTTATATGTTTTTGGAAGAACTTTGTGAATTCGCATTCAAATTGATTCTATTCCTCAAATTTGACAGTTTTTGCTTGTATTGACAGGTTGAGTTGTCATGCTTGTGTCCTTAGATGAAATTATCTCATTTTTTAGTATGTTACATTCATGCAGTCAAAAGCATTTTCTCCTTTTCATGATATTTGAAACTTGAAATTTTGACATTTTTTCCTTGGGATGCCATAAATATGAGTTTTGGACCCAATTGTGCTTCATTTAGTATTTAAATTTGTGAAAATGGTGTTGGGGGATCTTGTGGGTGTTTCAGAAACTCCATGTATGCCTTAGGATTTATTTTTACCCCCTTGATGAGGACTATGTGTGAGAATGAGTATGCATGCATGAGTAGGATTGGCACTTGTGTGCTTGTGTGGGAGCACTTTGATCACCCTTCATGGTTGGTATAGATGTGTTAGTGCTAAGAGCTATGCCAAAAATTAATCATGCTTAAAGAGTTAAGAAACAACCTCATTATGTGCCACGAGTTTTCTTGGGTTGACATTTAGCCATTGTTAGGATTGACTCTCAAGGGGGGAACTGAGAAACAAAGGATCCCCAAGGTAACCCATTGATGAGTTCTAAATTAAGTGATAATACTAAACGAGTAAGGGAATTAAAATAATTAAAATAAAAGATTAGTTGAGAGGGCTAGGGATTGACCATTCTTAAATGATTTCTATCGAGAGCCAAGAATAGATGAGTCTGAGAGGGTCAGACATTGTCTAGTCCTAGATGTGATATGTTGAGGGCCTGGGATTGACTGGTCCTAGATGAGTTAAGGTGCGGTGAGGTGGGGTTATCTCTCTTATCCACCTTAGCCATGCATTGACACTCCCAATTCTGAACTTTGCACCCATCTACATCACCCAATTTGAGAAAGTGATCCTTGTATTACTATGTACTTGGAATATTCATTTCATTTTCACCTTATTCTTGGTTCATGAGTCCTACTTTATGGCTTACTTAGTATTGGATTCTATGTTATTTTATCATTTGTAGCTATATCATGAGGTTATCGATATGTATATGTGTGTGTATTGTGTGGGATAGCTTTGTTTGTATGCATGAGCCACATGGTTATCTCTATGAGCATAGTGGGGACTTCCTAAGGGTTCCTTGTGGTTAGGTGGCATGATCAATAACCATTAGGAATGAGATTATAGGTGATGAGTGGTCCCAACTTCTCATGACACTCCTTTTAGGATGTGATGATTTTGTATTGATGTACCCTTGCACTCTTATGTATATTGGATTTTATTTCACTTTTAGTATGATATATTTATGGATATATATTGTTGCATTTGGTATATAAGGTTCTCTTTGGATGTATTTAAACCCAGATGCATGCCTCTAGTCCATCCTCTTATGAGATTTGACCTCACGATGATCAAACCTAAGTGTAAGTGCTTTGAAACTTTTATTTTCCTTAGTTTTTCTACTTTTGTACATACATACTAATTTGTTGTACATATACCCAAATCAGCTACACATCTATTTATAGAGTGGCACATATGTTTTTTTCCTCTGTGCATTTATGCAAAAAATCTAGCGTAAACATTTCCTATTTTATAAATTCATGGTTGTAGAGATACACATATGTCATAGTTTGATGTTCTGTTGGGTCTATGTAAAAATGAGTTTATGATTTGGATACCCTTTATCCTTATGAGAATGTTGATATAATTATAGTCATTATATGGTCTCATACAAAGTTATTTTGCATCAAATTTGCGATAGTGAACATTTCCCAACCAATCCCCAAGAGGAAACTAGTCTCCCATATGCTGCTGAGATTGATCCATGGGATTTTTGGTGAGTTGTGAGGTCTGTAAGTGACCTTTTGATCTCACATGTGTGTCTTGTCGAGTGGTAGTTTCATTTTTACTGGAACCCTTGGAGACGAAGAAATCATTCACCTTTTACTAACCCCAAGACGTTGTGTTGGTAGGATAATTGGATTTTATATGAATGTTGTTATCTTATTGTTTCATTGATAACCATGATATTACACTCATAACATTAATTTTTCATAGTGTGTTTTTTAAAAACAAAATTGTGCATGTTTCACCTAATTCTTCTGAGGTTCTCTCGTAGAGTGTTACAGATCTCATCTATAAATTATGAGTGAAACAATTTTATGATAATCATGATCATACAAACATATAGAGTACACAAATAAAATTAGAAGAATATTATTTATTCGATGATGATCACATCTACTTCAGTATATCATATGTTGATATAATATCCACATGTTTTATATTCTATAACTCGTTCCACTACATGAGTCTCAACTTAGAATTACTAAGATACAAAAAAGAAAACTACATATACGGAGTCCTAAATTAAAATAAAATAATAATACTTGAGAAAGATAGAACACCAATTGGAAAGTTTTGAAACACACATACTAAGGATACTCGTTTACATCATGATGGAAAATTCTTATTTAAGCATGGTAACGAGGTAAATACTAAGGATCCATTATAAATCATTTGATTGATTATGATCAAATAATTTGCTAAGGCATTGGATCTTTAATGCACCATCTATTTTATTATATAATTATATTCATCCCAAATTTATCTTGATTTTTTTATGGCATTTTTGTGTGTTCTTTATGTTTTTGTCTATCACTTGGAGCATCTCTTTTAATGAAGATAACATATTTCCATGTTCCAGATGGTAGCTATATTTTAATTTATATTTATTCAACATGGGCCCTAATTCTAGGAGCACCATAATTCTTATCAAATTATCTATGATAGTGTGATTACATCTTCATATGTTACTACATGATCAAATATTTATATTTACATTCTTATCTAGATTTTTAAGATTGCATTACATTTCATATTGTAAGATTTGGCTATGAAGTTAGCCATCCAATATCTAGAGGCAATGAAAAGTGCAATCACAAGAGAGAAATAATATGATAAGAACACAATGGACTCTCACCAAGAATGATTCAATAGAATCAACTGGATTGGATTGACTCAACATGAATCAACTTGAATTGAGTATTAAATAGGATACACCTTGGTTATATAGCCAAGGTGAGTGCAAAGGAGTGAATGAGACAATGCCAAGTATCATTACATCTCAGTACATGATAGTCAAGACACAAATTAATGCTCACCCAAGTTGGAATCACATGTCCACTAGAGGTGGATCATCCTCCAATGTGTAATAAATTATATGAAACATATGCAACAAATGTGGAGAGTGATAAAGTAATAAGAGCACTAAAGGTGGAGTCAACACATAAAATGGAATGTGATAACATGATAATACTACCTAAAGTGGAAATGCTCCTAAAATATCTTATTTGGCCCCTAAGTAAGCTTAAGTAAAGTGTAATTTATACCTAGGTGAGAAATTACCAAAGTAAAATACCTTAATTACAATAACATATATCCTTTCCTCTTTGATATGAATTTATTACACTTTTAGGATACAACCTATTGGATTGGGTCATATAAAGTATCTAGTGTTACTTTCATGAGTTTAGTTATCTAGTCAATACTTCATGATTACTTGCATTTAATATCGTACCCTCTTACTTTTCTTTCACCGAGAACTACCTCATATTTTTGTTGATCTAATTAATAACCTATTTTTATTTTTACTTTAAAAATTACTAATTTTTATTTTTATTTGGTCATAGATAACTCAAAGATTTTTAAAATGATTATCAAATGATACTAGTTGATTTTTTTTTTTTCATCATGTTTCCAAGATATAGTACTCATTAAAAAGAGAATGTACTAAAATGATCTATTGTCTTTTAACGAGGTTTTGTATATTTACTTTTAAAATTGTTAGTTTCATATTTCTATGTTGACATGTTGTCTTCCTAGTCATTTCACATTAAATAAATTTTGTTGTCAAAATTATATGTAGTGTTTCTATATTGTATTTTTTTGGCTTAATTTTATCAAATGATCATTTATAGAATGAATATTTTTGAAGTGGTGTTATTTTTATTAAAGACGACACATAACTTGAGGCTTAATTTGTCCTAATTATACTCACATGGAAGGAACAATTCTTATCCATAGTTTATAAATTTCCCATTCAAGTTCAAACATAAAATTCATTGGATTAGCCCAAGTAATTTGCATAATTTAAGAAAATGAACCTTAAAATTTTATAATTTTATTTAAATTTTTGGAGCAACATGATCATTGTACACTAACTTGATATAAAATGTATCTCATTTGCACACTTTGTATTTGTATTGAAGGAGAAACCATATTTCATTCTAGAGAACCTAGAAATCTTGTAAAAGCCTAATAACATTCTTGTTTGAGCATTCACAATAAAATAAGTACTAAATCATGAACTTTCTCCATCATATAAACTTTAGTACACAATTGTCTTGCATCTTTGATAAATTTTAAATATTTGAAATTAGTGTTGGGGTTTGATAGAACCGGAACAATATAAGAATAAATAGTTATATGTAGAAACAATAGAAGAAAGAAACTAAACATAGATAACACACATATTTAACGTGGTTCACCCAAAACCTGGGCTACGTCCACCTATACAGCCGTCCAAACTTTCTTATTATCCAGAAAATTTGTGCTCAACCTTACAATGCATTATACATCTCAAACACTTATAACATGCGTTTTAGGGAAACCTCTAAAATTGACCATTTTAGGGTTTTACAATGTCGGTCTTCTTTTTCCTAAAAAATCAAATCTCTTTCCCAACATGTCGCCACAATATCAAAACCTACTACATGATCAGTCACCATAATATCAACAATCTCCCACTTGGAGACTGATCAGGCTCCACACCAAATAATCTCCCACTTAGAGACTGGAACCAGACAACAATGTAGTATGTGCAACTCCCACTGGATAAAAAGCCTTGCTATGTATTAACCCCACGATCATCAGTCAAGAAGCCCAATAGAAGCTGAGCAAGAAACCAACTTCTCCTTGGGGACTGCCTTCATGAACATGTCTACAGGATTGTCACTTGTGTGAATTTTTTCAAGCCGTAATCAGCCATCTTCCAAAACATACCTTATAAAATGATACCTAAGTTGTATGTGCTTTATCCTTGAATGAAAAGAAGAATTATTTGCAAGATGAATGGCACTCTGGCTATCACTATATAATGGGTGATCTTCGTGCTTCTGACCCAATTCTTCCAGAAAACATTGTAACCAAATCATCTCCTTGCTAGCTTCTGTAGCAGCTACATACTCAGCTTTAGTAGTTGAAAGTGCATTAACTTTCTGCAATCTAGAAATCCAATTGACTGCAGTACCCCCTACAGTGAAAACATACCTTGTAGTACTCCTCCTTGTATCAATATCTCCTACCAGATCAGAGTCAAAAAATCCACTTAGAGCATAACTGGATCCTGTGAAACATAATTCCTTTGTAGTAGTTCCTCTCAAATATCGAAGAATCCATTTGACAACATTCCAATGTTCCATACCCGGATTTCTCATATACCTGCTGACAACTCCCACTGCATGAGTAATATTTGGTTGTGTGCATACCATTACATACATCAGACTACCAATAGCTGATGAATACGGGATGTTAGACATTTTATCTACCTCTTCCTATGCCTTTGGGCACATTTCCTTAGTCAATTTGAAATGACTAGCCAAAGGTGTACTGACTTCTTTTGCATCTTGCATATTGAATCTTTTCAACACCTTCTTTATATACTCACTTTGGGACAAATTCAAAGTTCTATTTTTCTTGTTCCGTGTAATCCTCATACCAAGGATTTGCTTAGCAGCACCCAAATCCTTCATAGCAAATGACCTTGCTAATTTCTATTTAAGTTCATTTATGTGTTGCATATTGGACCCAGCAACAACCATGTCATCAACATAGAGTAACAGGATAATGTAACTCCCATTATCTAATCTCTTAAAATATACACAGTGATCAGAATGACATCTATGGTAACCTTGTTCAGCCATGAAACTATCAAATTTTAAATACCATTGGCGGCGTGCCTTCTTTAGGCCATACAGACTCTTCCTTAACCTGCACACCAAATTCTCCTTACCCTTGACCTCATATCCCTCTGGTTGCTGCATGTAAATTCTTCCTCCATATCTCCATGGAGAAAAGTTGTTTTGACATCTAGTTGTTCAAGATGCAAGTTATCTGCAGCCACAAGACTTAGTACAGTTCTAATTGAAGTCATTTTTACAACAGGGGAGAATATTTCATCAAAATCTATACCCTTTCTCTGTGCAAAACCTTTAACCACAAGTCTGGCCTTATACCTCTTCTTTCCTTCATCTTCCTCCTTCAGCCTATAAACCCATTTGTTAGGCAAGGCTCTTTTTCCTTCAGGTAAAGGGACTAAGTCCCGAGTCTTATTTTTCAACAAGGAGTCCATCTCTTTCATGCCCAGCTTCCACTGTTGTTTGGCATCCACTTGCATTGCTTCTTCATATTCTTCTAGTTCACCAGAATCAGTCAATAAAATGGAATATAAAGAAGGAGAAAACCTTTCAGGAGGTCTACTTGACCTTGTAGAATGTCTAAAACTTATAGGAGTTTGTGGGATAATGTTTTTTTGTTGAGCATCAGGTACCAGTGGTGTTCCTTTTTTAGGAGTCTCATCCAACACCACATATTCTTGTCTGACATGTTCATGCTTGTTTTCCTGCAACTATTCTTTATACATGACCTTCTCATTGAATATAACATCTCTACTTCTAATTATCTTAAGATTTTCAAAATCCCATAATCGATAACCATAGTCATCTACTCCATATCCAATAAAGGTACATTTTTGAGATTTAGCATCAAGCTTGCTTCTATTTTCTTTATCAACATGGACAAAAGCTTCACACCCAAAAGTTTTTAGAAATGAATAATTTACCTTTTTACCAGTCCATGTTGCCTCTAGAATACCACTATCCAAAGGGGATGAAGGTACTCTATTTATCAAATAGACTGTAGTGTTTACAACATCTGCCCAGAAATGAAGGGGCAATCCAGCATGCAATCTCATGCTCCTTGCACATTCCATGATTGTCCTATTCATTCTTTTTGACACACCATTTTCTTGTGGGGTTCCTGGAACTGTCTTCTGCCTTTGAATTCCATTGATAGAACAGTAATCTTCAAAGGCTGTGTTGCAATACTCACCTCCATTATTGGATCTGAGACACTTCAACTTCTTTCCTGTCTCAAAGCTTTCCATTTCTTAAATGTTTCAAAAACATTAGATTTTTGTTTCAGAAAATATACCCATGTTTTCCTAGTTGAATCATCTATAAAAATAACATAATAATGAGAGCCACCAAGAGATGATACCTAAGCCAGTCCCCATGCATCTGAATGTACTAGCTCTAACTTCTCACTCTTCTTTTCTTTCCCAACTCTGAGAAATCTGACTCTTTTCTGCTTACCATAAACACAGTTTTTAGAGAACTCTAAATCGATATTTTTCAGTCCAGGCAAAATATTTTTAGAGTGAAGTATTTTCATCCCTTTCTCACTCATGTGCCCAAGCCTATGGTGCCACATTTTTTAATATATTCCTGCAACATCTATAGTAGCTTTCCCTGCATTAATATTATCAGTAGCAACTAAGGTAGAATAAGTGTTACGAGTACATAGATATAATGTGCCTATCTTTGAACCTTTAGCTACTACTAATGAACCTTTAGTGAGCTTCCATACATTGTCTATAAACATGACTATGCAGCCTTCACTACCCAATTGTCCTGCAGAAATTAAATTTCTTCTTAAATGAGGGACATGCCTTACCTCCTGTAGTACCCAGTCATTTTGGTTTGGCAGCTTGATCTTTACTTTCCCTTTCCCAACAATAGGATAGGGCTCATCATCACCCAAATATAAGTGTCCAAAATCACCTTGAACATAATCTTGAAAATATTTTCTATGGGGTGTAGCATGGAATGAAGCCCCAGAATCAATTACCCAGGAATCATTAACATTATCGAAACATAATATTAAAGTATCTTGTAAAGTATTACTTGCAACATTAGCTTCCTTACTGTTATCTTCATTTTTGTCTCCTTGTTTGATTTTTTGAGACCAACAGTCTTTCTTCAGGTGACCAGGCTTTCCACAGTACCAACAATCTTTCTTTCCTTTAGATTGAGAACGTCCTTTATTTGACTTCCCTCGTGACTTGCCATGCGAAGGGCCTTTTCCTCTTTCACTTGTTCTTCCTCTGTTCTCCATGTTTAAAGTGAGACCTGATGAGGTTGAAGTTTCACCTATGCTTTTCCATCGCATTTCCTCGCTTAGGATAAAACCAACAACTTCATCAAATTTCAAAGTATTTGAGCTAGAGACAGAGTTGCTTACAGCCATAACCAAAATATTCCATCTTTCTGGAAAAGAACATAAAAGTAAGAGAGCCCTAACGTCTTCATCGAATACAATTTTTATGGATGACAATTGACTGGTGATGGTATTAAATTCATTTAAATGATTTGATACAGATCCTCCCTCACCCATTTTCATATTAAACAAACACTTCATAAGAAATACCTTATTCGAAGCTGAGGGTTTCTCGTATAACTTAGCCAATGTCTCCATCATCTCTATGGTCATTTTTTCCTTTGATATGTTAAATGTTATAGATGGTGCAAGGCACAATCGAATAGATCCCAGTGCCTTCCTATCCAAAACCTCCCAGTCCTCTGCTGACATAGTTCCTTGTTTCTTGGTTTTTCCTTCTAATGGCTTCCACGGGTCCTTTTGATATAGATAATCTTCCATCTACATTTTCCATAATTGAAACTTCTGGCCATTGAATTTTTCAATCTTGAATTTGGAATCCTCCATTGCTCCCACTCAAAATTGAAAGTCTTGTCAATCTACAGCAACAAACCTCACTCTGATACCAATTGTTAGGGTTTGACAGAACCAAAATAATGTAAGAATAAACAGTTATACACAAAAACAATATAATAAAGAAACTAAACATAGATAACACATAGATTTAACGTGGTTCACCCAAAACCTTGGCTATGTCCACCTATACAGCCATCCAACCTTTCTTATTATCCAGTAAAAATGTACACAAGCTTACAATGCATTATACATATCAAACACTTATAACATGCGTTTTAGGGCAACCTCTAAAATTGACCATTTTAGGGTTTTATAATATCAGTCTTCTTTTTCCTGAAAAATCAAATCTCTTTCCCGAAAAAGCACCAAAAAATTTTGGCCCTTTGGGCTGGCCTCCGGTTTGGGGCTACCGCCCCTCACCTCTAGCAACTACCAGACATTTCGCCACAATATCAACACCTACTACATGATCAGTCACCACAATATCAATAATTAGTATCCTAGAGGTTTGACAAATGGAGAAATAATTCTACCCTATAAAACTCTACATAGATTATTATCCACATCGTTGGTGTAAGGAAACTCAGGTGCGGAAACAGCTTCCTACACTAATATCTAAAGGAAAGTATTATGCAAATTCTTTCAAATCCTTACAATTTCAGATTCATTAACTACTTTAACAATGATATTGTAGCCATATACCATGCATACAGAAAATAGAGAATGACACAATGATTTACCCTGGGGAAAAACTTTTGGTAAAAAACCCCAGCACTCCAAAACCTGCACAATGTATTATCTTCAACACAATGGTTACAACACACTTGCAATGCAAGTTCTTTCAGGAGACAATCGAAACACAAAGATAAATCCAATAGCACCAGATCATACTAACAATACACTCTTTTCCTATCCCAGTCTACAACCCTAAAAAATGCTTATATCATGCACTTTCCTTTTTAGGGCAACTTCCAAAGATAGCCGTATTAGGGTTTTACCATTCTCTAATAAAATAGGAACCCGAAAGTTTTTTTTACCCCATAATTGCAGAAGAGTGTACAATACTCAACACCCATCATTGAATCTTCTAGAAATAGCTCTTATGTGTCATAGGAATCCGTCATAACCATTTCAACCATGATCTCCTTACATACAATTCAAGATGCTGACACATCAAGTGGAGTGACACATCAACATGCCAACTAGACATGTACACTCACACTTAATTAAATTATTTGCAAGAAATACATTTTACAAAAAAAATAATAAGAATAGGAATTATCCAAGGTTGAGACACCTTATTCCTAACATTCTCCCACTTGTCGAACACCTTGTAAGAGCAATAGTAACATAACAGGAACTAACCGCTATAGGCCAAAAGGCCCATAGACTCCGAGCACCATCTGAACTTCATAGTGCCCACTGGTTTCATTAATACATCTTTAACATTCTTCACAGTATCTACCTTCTCCAAATTTACCTTTCCATCTTCCACCATATCTCTCACAAAGTGAAACTGCACATCAATGTTCTTTGTTCTGGCATGGAAAGTTGGATTCTTCACAAGGCAAATAACGCTCTGACTATCACACCAAATAGTAATATGTTCTGCATCAACACCAACATCAAAACACAACCTCCTAAGCCAAATGGCTTTCTTACAAGCATGAGTAGCAGCGATGTACTTAGCTTCTGTAGTGAACAAAGCAACCACAGGTTGTCGCTTACTCATCAAACTGATGGCACCACCAAACATAGTGAACACATAAGCACTGGTGGATCTCCTGCTATTAATATCACCTATCCAATCTGAATCCACAAACCCATGAATAAAAATTGAATGCGGAGATCCAGAAGAGTTACCATGGTAACATATGGAGTAATCTGATGTACCCCTCAAATATCTGAATACTCACTTAATTGCATCCCAATGTACCCATCCAGGGTTAGCCATAAACTGACTTAGGACTCCCACTGCTTGGGCAATGTCTTGTCTAGTATAGACCATAGCATACATAAGACTGCCAACTGCACTAGCATAAGGTACTCTACTCATGTCCTCCACCTCACTAGGAGATTTGGGACAATCATCTACAGATAACTTTGTTCCCACTGAAACAGGAACACATAGTGGTCTACAATCTGCCATGCTGAACCTATCCAACATAGACTTCACATACTTACTCTGACTCAACCAACATTTTATGTTAGACCTATCTCTACTGATTTCCATACCCAAGATGTACCTTTTTGCCCCAAGATATTTCATCTCAAATTGTATTGACAAGTGAGATTTAAAATTAGAAATCATACCCTTACCCTTCCTAAACAGCAACATATCATCAACATATAATGCAACAATAAGAAGGCAATCATTTTCAACTCTGAAATAAACACAATGATCTGGTTTCGATCTTACAAATCCAATTGACAAGACAAAGGCATCAAACTTAAGGTACCACATCCTAGGAGATTGCTTCAAACCATATAGAGATTTCTTTAATTTGAAAACTAAGGATTCTTTACCTTTAACAATGTAGTGCTTAGGCTGTGACATATAAATCTCTTCCTCCAAATAACCATGAAGGAAAGCTGTCTTCACATCCATCTGTTCTATCTCTAAATCATATGTTGCAGCAAGAGATAACAAAAATCTAATGGATGTAAACTTTGCAACAGGAGATAATATTTCACCATAATCTATTCCCTCTACCTATGAATACCCGTTTGCAACCAATCTAGCTTTGTACCTTTCAACACTGCCATCTGCACAAAATTTCTTCTTGAACACCCATTTACAGCCAACAGATTTTCTCCCTTTAGGCAAAGGTACAAGGTCCCAAGTTTCATTTTTCTCCAATGAAGCCATCTCATCATCCATAGCCTCAATCCAGGACCCAGCATCTTCCATGCCCAAAGCCTCTTTCACAGATCTAGGCTCGTCAGTGTTATAATCAAAGAAAAAGCACAATTGGAATCTACCATAGAATAACCAAACCTTTCTGGTTGCTTTCTTTCTCTCATGGATCTCCTAAAGGGCTGAGGTTGAGGTTGTTCTTCCTCTTCTTCTGAACTATCAGAGCTGCTAGATCTCTCCTCATCATTAGACCCAACATGGTCTCTCTGTTCAGCCTTCTCAGGGTAGGAGGAAACTGAACAACATCTTTTTCCTTTTCTTTTTCATTTGGTTGTAGCACAATAGGAGAAGATGTTAGCTCTTTGAAAATAACATTTCTACTATGCAACACCTTACTAGTCATAGGATC
>MU224605.1:2441029-2495589 GCA_018584345.1 Thuja plicata | reverse complement strand
TATCTATATATATATATATATATATATCTATATATATATATACACACACACACACACACACACACACACACACTTTCAAGGTGTCGAAATTCGCTCATTCTTCATACCTAAGTATCAAACTTCAAATTACTCTAATGTGTTCTATATGAATTTGACTTCTTCCATCTTTGATACTAAAAGAGGAAATTGGAGCACACGTAATTTTGAAACCTTGGTATTGAAGTTTGGACAACTGTAACTCCTTGAGAGGGATTATATTGGAGTTTACAAGAATCTACTATCCTAATTAGGATGATATTAGAGCTACACGATTTGGATATCTTCATATTTAACTCACGAAAAAAAAAAAGATTAATTAAGGCACAAAAGAAATAATAGATTTAATTATTTCATTCAATAAGGCATAACCTCCTTGATTTATAATCAGTCATGAAAAATCATAGGGATAACACTCAAAGGATTATAGGTATAAACTTGGCAATATAAAATTCTATCAAAGAAGATTGGTTCCAAGAAATATGGAGAAAACCCATAGTAGATCCTAAGTACAAAGACAAGGAACTAAGATATAAAACATGACAAAACTAAATTGAAAAATCATGGTCATTCAACACCAATGTTGAGATAGACCACATGCAATGATATAATGTTTACCATTATTATAATATTATATTAGCCAACCTCTAATAATTGAGGGAGGACTGCATGTAAATAGGTGGTTAAGATGGGGTCTTAAGTGATCATCTTTTTTTTTTCTAAAATTAGAAAAGACTAATCTTGGATGAATGATTAAAGATATTTATGCTCAAGATTTGAAGACACAACAAGAACAAGAGTCATAGTTCTCCAAATCTACTTTCTAAACTAGTTTTTAAATGCTGGAGATTAAAGGTTTCAAATAGTGGGTCCATAAAAATGCTAGTGTTTTTATCAAAATATATATAACATAGCTTTTGGTATGGCCCCCTAAACATTTTTTTTAAAGTATTTCTAACATTTCTTTGGTGAAAACTTACCTAACACTATGCAATGTATACGTTATTTTTCATTAAATTTATAGTGAATATATGATTTATTCACTAATTTTCAAAGCAAACATACCTCAAAAACATAGAATTGAGTACACAGCCCGCAATTTCTTTTTAACTAATAATTTTTTTATGTACAAAGATTAGAATCTAGTTTGTGAAAATGCAATTTATTTTGAGTTTTTAAGATCGAGTAAAAAGTTAAACCAAAAATATCATATGTAGACTTTTAACAATATATGGAGGCAATAGAAAAATAAATTGAACATTAAAACCTTAACACATCTAAAATGTAAAAAATGCACGGTTAGAAATGTAAGAAAGAGCATAACTATTAAAATATTTACAAATAAGATGGAGAGCATACTTGATATTGTACCATTTGTTGAGTAATAAGTGGTGCACGAGCACCCCTCCCAAGATGTAATAAAATAAGGTTTGATAGGCCTAATATGCCTTAAGGATAATTGGATCCATTTGATGTAATAAAGGCCCATTTGTAAGACTAGTTGACCCAAGGTACACCTATAAACCTTGTGGTCAAACTCTTTCAAAGGGAAAATATTTAATGATTTTTGTGTTTTTTAGGTGACATAGGTTGTCTTGAGTGAAAATGCACTCATTTAAAGTCTTAAGAGGTCCTAGGTAGTGAAGGCCAATAAATTTGAAAAAATGTTGCAAAGTTGCAAAAAGTTGCTTAGCAACTTTTGCAACTTTTAAATGCAAAATAAATTGCAACCTCCCCAACGGTCCAAAAAGGTTTGAAAAGTGGTTATGGACATTGGATTGGAGATATATATATATATGTCGATGAATGTCAAAATGGTGGTTGATGTTCATGTATGCAAAGATTAGTGGAAAATTTGAAGGAATAAAATTTAGTTTTTTTTCATTGCATTGTTACTGGGAAGTGTTTGGTTTCTTCATGGTTGTCTAGTAGATTATGTTTCTCCTCAAATGCAATTGGTTTGATTCATTTTGGTGGAGGTTCAAAGGAGATATCACAGTTTTTTTCAGACTGGTGTAGAAACCCTCCTTTTCCTAGGGTTATAAAGATGTTCCCCTAACGTGCAAATCCACTAGTGGAATATCACGGCCATGGGTGAAATGCAAGTAGGGGTAGGACTCTTAAATAATCTAGGAGCACAGAGGGATTGGGGTTTATTAGATTTTTTTTCCACCAAGCCCTAGTCAAGCATCTCTTATGTGTCTGGTTACAATTTATTGCAATTTAGTGCACAAGACTCAATAGGGAGTTGTTAGGATTAGTTTGGTGGTGGAATGGGTGTAGATAGACCTACCCTAAGCATTGGATTTGTTTGATCAATCCATTCTTGAGTACTTGCTTCAAAAACCAGACCTATTAGGTCTTTAAACCTTGTATGTGTTTGGCGGGTATAAAATTAGAGTTGGGATCTAAGTCTTCTGATTTTGATACATCTCCCAAAAGGGTATCTGAAAGTGTAATATTTCATATCAATCCTTTGGAAGTTATAAAATTTAACACTAAAAACCCTCATTTATAGGGCTACTAGATAAGCATGTCTCACTAGTCCTTAAAGGACAGTTTGGCATTTGAGACCAGTAAGACTTTGTAGAAGTCTTCAAAGGGTCCTAATTTGAATGTTTGTGATTAGTAGAACCCTAATCCACTCCCTATGGTGAAGCATGAAGTAATTGTGCACTAGTCCATATGAATGGAAGAGTTCTTGTGAGGGATTGTGACTTGAAGTTTGGACACATTAGTCTAGTGTGATCCAATTGTTGTGGTGACATCATAGCCTACAGAAAGGAGTTGAAGAAACTTAAAGAAGGATCATGATGACTTCATTGAAGGTTTGTTGAGAAGAGGAATCCAAGTGATAGCCTATTTGTGGCTTAAGTGCTACAAGACAAAATAAGTTGTGGTTGGGCTTAATTCCAACCCTACTCCGCTCCACTCTGGATCTAGTGGTATCAAAGCATATGAGTCAAATCACTATAAATAGTAATTTATACATGTGTTGTACATTTCCACAAGTCTTGTACATGTAGTTATACGAGTCATACTTACTAAAGTTAGTAAGTGGTCTTAAAGTAGGAGTCTACAACTCAGTTATTTTATGCAACTCAAAGTCATGTTTGTAGATACATTTTTTGGAGATTGTTGTAACTGTGAAAATTCCTGAGAATAATATTGAAAGATATTTGCCCGTGGCTTTTTTCCTGGTATAACTTTACCAGGTTTTTCCATGTAAATTATGTGTTATGTGTATTTTCTATTTTCTGTAATTTTCTACACTTGTAATTATCATAATAGTTGGTATCATAGCAAGGTTATTTTGTGTAGGAATTATTTGTTCTGAGAAGTGAGCAATGGTAGGAGGTTCTGTTACCGAATATGAGGTGCAAAAGTTTGATGGTTCAAATTTTTCTCTATGGAAGCTGAAGATTCAAGCTTTGCTAGTGAAAGATGGATGTGATAGAGCTCTTAAACTAGGGGCATCAAAACCTGCAAATATGAGCACATCAGATTGGAGTATGACGGATAACACTAGAGAAATAGACTAGTTATCTTCTCATGACTTATGGAATAAGATTGCAAAGTTGTATGAGACGAATTCATTAGCAAAATTTTTTTTCTTATGAATGCAATTGTATAATTTGAGGATGCATGAAAATTTATTAGTCACAGAACATTTGAATGATTTTAACAGACTGACAAGCAAGTTGACTTTAGTGGGATTTTAAAATGATGAATAAGATAAGGCAGCAATTTTAATTTTCTCCTTGCCTAATAGTTGGGATCAGCTGGTTATGGCTCTTAGTAATTATGCACCGAGTGGGAAGTTGGTCTTTGAAGATGTGGTAGATTCTTTAATCTTTGAAGATTAAAGGTGAAATACATCTCAAGGATCCTCTTAAAATGATACCCTATTTATTAAAGGCAGAACATGGGAAATAACTAATGCTAAGCATGGATAAATCAGATCCAAATCCAAGGGGTAGAAAAAGGTAAAGTGTTGGAACTGTGGCAAAAAAGGGCATGTCAAGAAGGATTGCAAGTTTCCAAAAGAAACCAAGGAGAATCCTATGTTTGAATAATAGAATGGTGTGTACTGAGAGGGGAGGGGTGAATCAGTACCCTTAAAACTTTTTCAATTATCCTTTAGTAATCCTTACTTGCATTACCGACCATATTGCTTATATCTACCTTTTGCATGTAATATCAAAACATAAACTTAATTGCATGTAAACATTCATAGAAACATTCATGAAATGTAAGTACCCATGACACAAGAATTGCTAATGCAGAAAACCCCTGTTAGAAGGTAAAAACTGCGGTGGGGATGAAACCCACAAAGCTTCACTATCTGCAAAGTGGAAGGTGTCAGTGAAGGCTACAAGTGTGATCACTTCTGATGATCTTACCCTATTAAGAGTAACATTTTAGACTGGTTAGGTCTACTCTGTTAAGAGATTTTAACAACAATGTTAAGTGTGCACTCGGTTAAGAGATTTACAAAAAGACTGTTAAGTCCACCTTCTTAAAGGATTTCTTCTATTTGCTACAAGTGTTAGAGAGTAGTCAAAAATACTTGTTGACCTCATAGTATGCAATCTTGAACTAATGATTAAAGATCCTTTAAGTTAACAATTTATATGTATCACCTATAGTTATTGATTAATACCTTTATTCTGCTCGGTAGCGTTGAATCTTGTTCTTCATAACTGAATTCGGTCTTTTATGTCCTTCTACATGAAACTCTCTGTTTGATCCATAGATGTCTATTGTGACTACAATCATCTCATTTTGATTGATTACTACATCTATTTATACAATGTATCGACCTAGTTTGGGTTTCACGCTTTACAATAAAAACTCTATGGTCAAAGGTTTACAACCTGACCGTAATCTCTTAGTTTGCATGTTTACAATTAGTTAGACTAATTAAAAAAATTACATATGCTTTACTTGTTCCTCAAGAAATGGTTTTACAGCTAAGCATAAAGCTAATTATAAAACTGAAGTGCTTTAGCTAACGTATTTCTCAGAGCCACTTTTCTCGGAAAGAAAATTATCTCTTGGTAGACTGGTGCTTGGTGATGTCTTCTGTAGACATACTGCTCTCAAGTTTCTTTGTGAATAGTGTTGTCAGTTTACTTTGTAAAATGTCTATTGGGTTACTCTGGGAATTGTGCTCTTGGTTTACTCTATAAACTATCTTTCGGTGATCATTGTGCATATCGGTGTTCACTAGCACTTAACATTTTTGGTGACCATTGCACTTATCTATTTTTGGTGTCCTTTGCACTTGACTGTTTTGGTGCCATTATGCTTGACTGAATGTTGTCACTCATTGATCATGTTACCGAAAGTCCAAAAACTATTTCCTTGTATACTAATGACAAATATGATCCTTTAGGATTATCAATCTCCTTCTTTGGCATTAGTATCAAAAATTGATATGTGCAAACTAAAATGTTCAGTATCTACACCATGTGTATACCTTGTCAATGACTCCCCCTGTATGCATGCCTTAGTATAATGTATGTACATGTTTTCCTTTGTAAGGTATATACATTTTCCCCTCTATACATAATATTTTCCCCCTTATACATATCATTTTCCCCTTTTTTGAAAATAATGACAAAGTTGTAATACTTACAGCTTGTCAAGTATTTGGGCATGGAATTTGGGAATATCTTCCATTATCTTCTCCCATTGTGCTTGTAGTTTTTTGAGGGTCATCTATTCCAATGTGAGTTTGGCGTGCATGTCATATATGCTCTCGGTAATAGACATCTCTGGGGTAGCAATCAATGCTTTTGCCGAAGTCATATGTTTCAATAGCAGTGTGAGATTCGGGAATAACATAGCCTATAGCTTAGTTACCTCAGCTCTAATTCTTCTTTCAACCTTTTGTAGTTCTATTCTCAACCATTTTCTTCTAAAATATTCTCACAATGCAAATGGAATGCATTTTCTTTGGTTGTGAGACCTTTTGCACTAGCCTTAAGATCTTCATCTATTTTGGCTATTGTTTCACTATTGTTGGTAGTGAAATGTTCTATTATGCATAATTTTTGAACTAGTTTAACTACTTCTGATATTATTAGTTCCATTGTAATTACTAATTCAAAAATCTTTACCTTATTTTCTACCACTTCTTAGCTAATTTTCTCAGTTAACTTGTACTAACACTTCTACTCAGCATGTTCCTCAATGACCTTATCTGGATCTACATTCTGTGATGTGATGGTGTCAGTGACTGCGGCTAATTGATCAAGTATAGGTTCATTTTGATCAATGTTAGTGTCAGGAACAATCTACAATAAAATTTCTTTTATGTTTTTGAGGAATTGTGAGTTCTTGTGCTCCTTTTTGAGCTTGTCCTTCATTGCCTTCCTTTTACAGAGTTCTCCATACTTGGTAAGAGACTCTAGATCTAGTGTCCTTGGATCATAGTCTGGTATATCAATAATTTCATCTAATGTTACTGGTGCTTTTCTCTTCTTCTTCTTCTTCTTCTTTTAAATAGTAGTGGAAGCAGGGGCATGTAGAACTATAGCTAATTCATTCTCTTTCTCTTGCTTTAGTGATTGTGTGGGAGGTGTGGTGCCTTTTGTGTGATGCTTGGTATTGACCTGTTGGTCAATAGCGGACCTCTCCACATCAACCTTGTCTATATCTACAGCCTTTTCACCCTCATTATTCTTCTCAATGGAATCACTCTATTTTTCTTCTCCAATTACATCTTTCTTTACCTCATTTTTTTCTTGTTGCTTCCCTTTGTCATCACCTGTGTTTATTTGATTGTTTACATCAGGTTCAGTTGTCTTCTCCTTTTCTTCTGAAATGATATTGATAGCTTATATCAATAGAGACATTTGACCTGGTATATTTACCTGTGCAACATCCATTGTATCCTTTTTCTTTTCTTGATCGGTGGCATCATTTACATCTTCATCTTTCTTGGGATCATCATCAGAATCAATAAGTGTTATATCTTTGATTGTGACTTTTGTTAAATCCCCTAATGATTGAAGTATCTGAGGTACATCATCCATGGCCTTGGTTGTCTCTGTTGTCAATTCTACTGGATTGATGTCCTCAGTGTCATTTATGAAGATGTGTTCTGGGCTCGGTGTGGCCTCTTTCTCTTCATAGTGAGGTTTCTCGGTAAGAGCTAGTACCTTTTCGGGGCTTGTATCCTCCTTAGGTGGATTGAATATTTCATTCCAAGTTTCATTTCTTTCTTTGTCAAGCTCTATTAAAATTCCCTCTAGTACTTTGTAATCTCTTATCTTAGCTGAAAATTTATTTGCATTCTTCTTCATCATGTCATCAAATTCTTCAACACTTGACTCTGGTGGCATGATTGTAATGAGGGATCTTTCCTTTAACTGTTTCTATGTATGCAAGGCATATGTCCATCTTGATGATATTACTTCATTAAGCTCTTGTGGCATCATCTTATTAAATTGTACAGGTACATATTTGAATGCAATCACTGCCTTAATGATTTTGATCTTTGGGTTTCAAAGTTAGCCATTGTCTAACCTTAGGATTTGATATGCTACCTGATTTGATGATTGATGCAGTAATATCATCAATTGTCTTGGGAATTTTTTTCTTTGTTTGTTGGACTGTTTGTTCAGGCTCATCATGTTCAGTGTCATCCTTGTCCTCTTTTCCTCTAATGTATTTTCTTCTTTGCCTCGGTGCCTATTTCCCAGTTTGATTCTTTCTCTTATAAGTCCTCACTATACCTTTCTTTACTGGTGGTGAGTTTGCATCTTTTGTAGTTTGACTCCTAGTTCTTGATGCAGCAGTAGTTCTTGGTTTCTTTGTTGGTCATGCATCAGATTCAGTTGACTTGGAGTCATTCAAATTTTCATCTTCACCAACGGTGACTGTCCCTTGGTGTCTTCTTGTTGTTCTGATTCCTCATCATTTACCAACAACTTCTTTTCTAGTTTTTTCACCATCTTAGTCTTCTTTCTATCAATTTTCTTCACTACTAAGCCTATTTTGATTCTACCCTTAGCTTCCTCATATGTGCCAAATATTGGCAATGTTTTATCCACTGCTTCATTTAGTAGGGCTTCAATATCATTTGTGGCTTGATCAATGTTGATCTCATAATCTAATGGTGGCAACCATGCTATTCTTGGTACAAATGGTTTTATTAAAGCAGTGTCGATATCCACTATGAAACATATGTCATCCTTATACTGTTCCACTAGCTGTATAGGGATCCTCATTCTCTTCTGCATTCTTTCCTTGAAGGTAGTGAAGTATTCATCCATTAGTGATGTGAAATTATCCCCTAGTGACTTAATGAATTCACTAATTTGTGATGTTATTGGTCGGGTTGTGTCCCAATTGACATTACTGATAGATGGGAAGAAGTTCTGAAAGTAGAAAAATGTGCACATGAGGAGTGAACCAAACTTACATGAATTAGATTTGGCTGACCTAATTGTCCTCATATTCTCCTTCAGTTGCTTCAGTAACATCTCAGATAAGTCCAGTTGCAGTCCCTTCTTCACAATCTTATAGGCAGTGTCAACTACTCTGCATGCTATGTTGTTCAACTGGCTAGCTTGGAATACCTTGTATCCAAGTACACATGCATCAAACTTCATCTTTGGGTCAGTGATTGAATTAGCTTTTAAACCTTTTTCGTCCCATACTGCACTTGTCATATTTTCAGTCTTGGGGAAAGAAGGATGTTTTAGGGCTTTAGCCTTGTCAGTTACTGGATAGCCTATTACTACGTGTATTACATCCTTAGTGATTGGTTTTGGTTCATCCAACCAAATTTTCCTGTCATGTACTCGGCTAAGTAATTTATGTATCCACTCGGTCTTAAACTCTTTTTGGAACATTAGGGTATTTGTTAACCCTTTTACCTCTATGTGCTTGTGTTCATCTTTAACGTTTCCATCTTTGCAAAGCTTCTTGTAAGCTTCTTCAACCTCAAGATCTCCAATCTCTACAATCTTGCAGTGGATATATGCTCAGACATCTTCAACTATAAAAACCCTAGGAGGGATGCTTGAGAACACTCTAGCATCATCAAGTTGTGAAGTAACCTTTGGGAAAAATTTATACTTAGGCTCTTCACAGGTAAAGTTCTTGATCATATTGACCTTCTTGTCCTTTGCATTCTTAATCTTGGAGACTCGCGATGTGGTTGCCATATTTTGTGAAATTGGAGCTTTCTCCATAATGATCTATTTTCTTGGTGAGTCTTAGATACTCACTTGATCTTAGTTGTAGATGATGGAAATTTGTTGTAGTTGTCGTGAATGTGCTTGTGAATCTCTATGCAATGTGGTTACTTCTTGGTCGCTCTTCTTCTCTCTGTTCTTCACTCTGCTCTTCACTCTTAAATGCTTGGTGAATGAATGATCTTTTTATCACCATTTTATATATGATGCCCTAAGTGGTGCAATAAATGCTTTACCTACTTCTCGATGGTCGAAGACGGAGTCGCTCGGTCATCATGCAAACTTCTCAGCTCGGTGAGTATACATTGCTTGGGGTAAGTGTCAACTCAATTGACCTTCACATGTTCAACAATGGTGCTCGGTATGTAGTGAAGACTTCATTGTCTTTTATGTGTTTAGCAACGATGCTCAGTTTACATTGACAACTTTGGCTTTTATATGTATACCGAGAATTCTCGGTATGTATTAACCAATGAGATTTGATTCACAAAATCATAACAAGTAATACCATAGTGCATCTCCATTCATGCTAATTTGGCATATTATCTATGAATATTGGAAATGATGTAAAAGATAGCTTTGTATAGTGCAGTTCCATACTTACATGTATGCTTAGGTGGGGGTGGTGATATCACCAGATCCATTAGATGAGGTGTCACCCATTAGACTGCTTGGTCCAACATCATGTTTTCTTGAAGCTTTCCTCCACATTTTATTTCTCATTCTCCTGATATTTTCAATAGTATTCCCATTAGTAAAAGTGCTTGACTCTGTTACTCGGTCTCTATAGTTCTTTCTTAGATGACCAACCTTATGACAGTGTAAGGACGCCATTATGGAGTTAGTCTAGTTCCTTGATCTTCTTATCCATTTCCTCATGTAGTTTGCAGCTATGTGTCCATATCTACCACATGTTGTTTAATTTTCCCATGTGTTGTAAACATATGAGTTACCCACTCTTCTGGGTTGATAAGCATTTTCTTGTTCTTTTGGTTTCCATGCTTCTTTTTCTTTTCCTGCATTCATGAGATGTGTGCCTATGCATTTTTCAAATAGAATAGTATTTTTCCATGTAGGATTCCTTCTTTGGTTTGTTCACCTTAGATCTGAATTTATGTTCTTTGTGTCCATGCTTGTTACAATTATAACAATTTCCTATTAATGTAGAAGTAGATTTAGGAATACCTTTAGCTTTCTTCTACAAACATTTGATGTGTGGCCTAGTTTTCCACAGTGATTTCATGACTGGTTCTTTGTTCTTTGATTTGTGTAGACATATTTATATCAGCTTGGTTTGATGATTATCCATGCTCGGTATACCCTAAACCGGTATTATTGTTGAGCTTCTTTGTCCATTCATAAAATCATCCATTCTCTATGTACTATCTTCAGCTTTCTTGATTATATCATTATGTCGTTGCTGAATCCTTTCTTCATGCTTTAGTTTTTCATTTTCTTCTTTGAGTTCACCAATAGCTTCCAATTTCCCATTCAGTTCTATGTTCACTTGGTTTTCCTCATGAATCATAAGAACTATCCGATTGGTGATCTCAATGTGATGTTCTGTTAGTCTTTGTATTTCTGATTCTCTCTTTTGTAGCTTTCTAGTGATCTTCCTCATGTCATTAATAGCTAATATTCTTTCTTGTTCTTCTTGTCTAGCATTTCTCATAACATAAATCATTATTACCATCTGTGTCTCTTGATCAATTTGCAGTACCTTTACTTGTTCTATCAGATGTTGATTGATTTCATTCAAACTTGTAATGCTTCCTTCAGATGTGACAGATGTTGCTAGATGTAGATCCTGATGACTCAAATAAGTTAGGTATCTCTTCTTCATGACAGTTTGTCTCATTGTAGCGAGATTCCATAGATTTTATTTCATCTAGTAGCTCTCTGATCTTGATTATTGCTTCTTTGTATTACTCATAGAACATCTGCATCTCCAACTTCTGATTCTTAATATTCTTATCAAGCTTATACCTTTCCATTGTATGATCTTTTCTCTCAAGTAATTTAAACTTTTCCAAATAAGAGATCTAGCTCTGATACCAATTGTTGGAAGAATGGAATGGTGTGTACTGAGAGGGGAGGGGTGAATTCGTACTACCCTTAAAAAAATTTCAATTATCCTTTAGTAATCCTTACTTTCATTACCGACCATATTACTTCTCTACCTTATGCATGTAATATCAAACCATAAATTTAATTACATGTAAACATTCATGAAATGTAAGTATACATGACACAGGAATTAGTGACGCAGAAAACCCCTTTTAGAAGGTAAAAAATGTAGTGGGGATGAAACCCACAAATTGTCACTATCTGCAGAATGGAAGGTGTCGGGTGAGGCTACAAGTGTGATCACTTCTGATGATTGTACCCTGTTAGGAGTAACATTTTAGAATGGTTAGGTCTACTCTGTTAAAATATTTTAACAACACTGTTAAGTGTGCACTCAGATAAGAGATTTACAAAAAGACAGTTAAGTCCACCTTCTTACAGGATTTCTTCTATTTGCTACAATTTTTAGAGAGTAGTCAAAAATACTTGTTGACGTGATAGTATGCAATCTTCAATTGATGATTACAGATCCTTTAAGTTCACAATGTATAAGTATGGTAAAGAGAACCTCCCATTTTGGTGTGGTTTGTGTTTTTTAGGGTTGTGTTAGGTGTTTTGTGTGTGTGGTAATAAGATCCACTAGGTTGGATCCATAGTTGATCATCTCCATGTTTGTAAGAGCCAAGAGTACTCCTAGGTGATATTGTGGTCATTTTGACCTAGAAATGTAAAAGTTGATTTTTTTTGTAACTTGGGTTTAGAGTGTCTTCTAGGACCCTAAGTAACCTAACTAGGTTCTTAAAAGTCAAAAACATCCATCGAGTTGTCTAAAATAGTCAAATAGCAAAAGTTGCTAAAAAGTTGCTCGAGCAACTTTTGCAACTTTTTGCAAGAAGTTGTAAATGGAGGTTGGAGTGGTTGTAACTATTGATACTCAGGTATTTGAGCATGGATCGATGATTTTCACAAGGTTAATAGAGTTTTGGATTGCTTAACACTTTTGTGTACCTTCTGTACGGATGTCAGACTGGGTTTCTTTGTAATATGCATTGTTTCTTGCTTTTTATATGGTTGTGTACGGGTTGGTTTGGGTGATCATAAGCCATTGGGGTGTAGTGTTTTGAATTATCTCTCTTATGCATTAAGTATTTTGATTTCAAGTTCACATAGTGTAAAGTTACAGTAGGTTTTAAGTCATTGGTCTGCAAGTTCCATTTACAGAGTTGCAGAGATAGAAATGGCTCTAACCTAAACATCCACTGGTGGAATTGGCTGAAACCATGGAGGATGAAGGGTTAGGGTCTATAAATAATTTCTTCACTTTCCTTTTTTTTTCAATGAGATTCCTAGACTTGGAATGAATCCCTATGGCTGACTACTAGGAACAGGTGAGCCTGGACAGGGTACAGATTGGATTGCACAAAGCACCCATGATCTTGGATGGTGAACTTACTGGCATGTATAGAAACCCTAAAGTATTTGCATGAAGGATAAAATGGTGAGAAATGATGACAGGAGGTTTGAAGAGCAATTTGGTGGCATTTTGTCCTAACTGGTCTAGAGGCCTAAAGTATAGGCTGAAAACTAGGGCCTTGTGATAATTAGGGTTGTGGTTGCATTGATAAGCTAGTATTTTGGATTCTAGTAGGGTTTGTGGATAGCTTGAATATTTTCAAGGTCTTCTTCAAGGTTGTTTGAAAGATTTGGGAGCTTTAGACCCAAAACAGTGAAATTTGACCTACTAGGGAATAAGCCAATTAGGCCTCCTAGTGAATTTGACAACAATTGGATTGGTAAAGTATCCAGAAGTGTGGGAAAGGTTCTAATGGAATTTTAATGGGCCAAGGACATAGACAAGAGTCTATGGGATGTATGGGAAGATCCTAAGCAAGGGTTTGGGATTCTAGGGGAAAGTTCTAGTGGAAAATCCTAGGAAATTGAAGAACTAGTTGGACTAGTTGAACCTAGGAGTATTTGTGTCTTCAACAAATCAACTATACCTAGGAGGCAAGTTGATAGAGAGGGTCTTGGAGATCCATATTGGATAAGTACATGAGGAGAGGTAACCATTGGGTGGTTAGCATAAGGAATAAGAATTTTGAAGGGAAGAAAGACTAGAACTCTAAACCCTCCGCATCAGAGTGGTATTAGAGCCAGAATTTCTTTAAGTTTGGTGTATGTCTGAAGGGGGGGAGAGTCAAGAGGTTGATAGCATGCCTCCTAAGGCAATGAGTAGGGATGTCATTCTGGAATTGGTTCAAGGCCTCTTGGAGAAGGCTAGTGTATCAGAACCAAGGAATAAGAAGAGAATAACTGAATGGGGAGATGAGAGTGATGATGATGAGACTGAAAATCAGTCAGGAGAATCTAAAGGAAAATAAGTGGAAATGGATAAAGAACAAAAGGTGTTCCTGGATGCCTTCAAGTCTATTAACAAAGAAAGTATGGAACATATACCTTACTCTTGTGGCAGTTAGAATGGTGATGAGTTGTGGATTGGTTAGAGGTCATATACAACCAGTTTGAGTACAAGGAAGTAGCAGAGGAGAAGAGATTCAGCTATGCAAAGGCTAGACTCAAAGGATCCACCTTGGTGTGGTGGAACATGATGCAAGATGATAGGGTAGCCACTGGTAAGAAGAAGTTAGTTTCTTGGGAGAGAATAAATATAAGAATGAGGGCACAATTCCTACCCACGAATTATGAGATCCAAATGTATCAAAAATTGCAGAACTTGAGACAAAAGCAACTGACAGTAAGTGCCTACACTGAGGAGTTCCACAAACTGAGCCTAATAGAAAGAAGGAAAGAAGAAGTAGAAAAGGTAGCAAGGTATCTCAATGGGTTGAGACAAGGGATTCAAGATGAGATTAGTATGATGGCTCCTGACAGTATGCACAAGTGTTTTCAATTAGCCTTGAGAGGAGAGTAGAAGACTAGAAGGAGGAATGATTTCCACCAAAGAGGTAGGGGTAACAACAATAGAGGATTCAAAGGCAGGGGTAACTTTGGCAGAGGACAAAGCCCAAGTAGGCCAGAAGATAATAAAACTATGGATAATAGTGGGGGTAGTCATTATAGATGATCCTTTCAGAGAGGAGGATACAAAGGAAGAGGACCACCAAGGGGTAGATTCCAGTCACAAGGAAGATCCAATTCTGTCTTCACTGGCAGGTGTTACAATTACAATCAAGTGGGCCATACAATGGGAAGATGTCCTGACAAGACTTCCACATCATGAATGGGAGAAAGAAGAAATCAGTTGGTGCAAGAGGATGATACACAAAGTGTCACTTCTCCCATCTCCAAGGTAGGGCTGGTATTGGATGGAGATAATCTCATGTTGAGAAGGACTTTGTTGAAAGTTCCTAGTATTATAGAACCACCTCAAAGAAAGAATTTTTTAAAAACTACTTGTAGATCCCATGGAAAGATCTGTAAAGTGATAGTGGACTCTGGATCCACAGAGAATATAGTGTCAAGTGAGATGGTGGATAAACTAAAAATTAGAAGGATACCTCATACCACTCCCTATAAAGTATCATGGTTAAACAAGGGGCAGCAGATAGTGGTGGATGAACAAACAATGGTAGAGTTTTAAATTGGTGAGTATAAGGACAAGGTCCTATGTGACATTGCCTATGGATGCATGTCATCTTCTTCTAGGATGCCCATGGAAGTATGATGTGAAGGCCATTTATGATGGTGAGAAGAACAACTATGTGATTACCAAGCAAGGAAAGAAGTTTCAGATGGATCCTTTACAAGAACCTAATGAGGAGAAGCACGTGGGAACCAGTGTGATGCTCTTGAGTGGAAAGGATTTTCTAAAGGATATGAAGAAGGAGAAAGGGGTCTGTTGTGCAGTGATAGTGAAGCCAAAGAAGGATGCCAAGGAGAAAGCCAATATGCCACAAGAAGTACAAGCATTGTTGGGAAAGTATCATGACATAGTGGATAATGGATTTCCAAGTGCATTTCCACCCATGAGGGATGTGAGCCATCAGATAGATCTTATACCTAGAGATAATCTACCTAACAAAGCAGCATATAAGATGACACCAAGTCAAAATACAGAGATAGAAAAATAGATACAAGATTTGTTGGAGAAGGGATTAATAAGGAAGATTTTGAGACCATGTGTTGTGCCAATTGTCCTTGCACCTAAGAAGGATGGTAAATAGAGTATGTGCACTGACACTAGGTCCATTAACAAAATCACAATCAGGTATAGATTCCCAATGCCCCGGATTGAAGATTCATTAGACAATTTAGGAGGTTCTTGTTATTTCTCCAAGGTGGATTTGAAGTCAGTGTATCACCAAATCAGAGTTAGGCCAAGTGATGAATGGAAGACAACCTTCAAGACCAATAAAGGGCTGTATGAGTGGCTAGTAATGCCTTTTGTCCTAACAAATCCACCTAGCACATTCATGAGGCTCGTGAATGAAGTGCTAGCAAATTTTATAGGTAAGTTTGTAATAGTTTATCTTGATGACATTTTGATCTTTAGCAGGTCTAAGGAGGAACACATGAAGCTTTTGGAGATGGTATTAAGGAGGCTACACCAACAAAAGTTGATGATCAATCAGGAAAAATGTGATTTCTTGAAAATTGAATTAGTTTATCTTGGTTTTGTGGTTGCTAATGGATGCATGAAGATGGATCTTGATAAGGTCAAGTCTATCTTGGAATGGCCTACACCTAGATCCATAGGGGATGTTAGGATTTTTCATGGATTGGCCTCCTACTATAGGAAATTTGTGAGGAATTTTAGTCATGTATGTGCTCCTATCCTCAACACTATCAAAGTAGGAATCAAATGTTAGTTCAAGTGGATAGTAGCAACAGATCAGGGATTTGAAATGTTGAAAAAGAGAATAGAAGAACTACCTACACTTAGGTTTCCCAACTTCAACCAGTTATTTATGGTGGAGTGTGATGCTAGTAAGCTATCCATTGGAGCAGTGTTAAGTCAAGGACACCCTATGGTATTCTTGTTAGAGAAGTTGAATGAGGCTAAAAAAAAGTACTCCACCTATGATTTAAAGTTGTATGTTATGGTACAAGCCCTTAAAAATGGAGGCATTATCTCCTACCAAGGGAATTTGTGGTCTACACAGATAACCATGCCCTAAGTTTCTTGAATGGGCAAGAAAAACTGAATGAAAGGCACCTTAAATGGGTGGAATATTTGCAAGCATACAGATTTGTGATCAAACACAAGAAAGGAGTTAGCAACAAGGTTGTTGATACTCTAAGTAGAAGAGTAGTAACCATACAGTAGATATTGTTGCAAAGTGTGGGGATGAATGATTTGAAAGATCTCTAAAAAGAGGATAATGATTTCAAAGATGCCTATGAGGCATGTGTAAAGCTCCAACAGTGGTTCAAAGTGGAATTCACTGATTTTATGTTGCAGGAGGGGCTATTGTTCAAAGCACACCTAATGTTTATACCTCAGTGCTCAATGAGGGAGAAAATTATGAAGGAAAAATACCAAGAGAGCTTGGGAGGCCACTTTGGAGTGGACAAGACACTTACGAAAGTGAATAGGCATTACTATTGGCCTAGGTTACAGTCAGGTTTCAGAAAGTTTGTGGAGCAATGTTAGATATGTCAGAGGGCTAAAGGACAAAGTAGTAACAGTGGGTTGTATCAATCCCTATCCATACCCCAAAGGCCTTGGGAGTGTCTAAGTATGTACTTCATTTTGGGTTTGCCAAAGACATCAAAGGGACATGATAGTGTGTTTTTTGTGGTGGACCATTTTAGTTAAATGGCACACTTCATTCCATGCAAGAAAACCAATGATGCTTCACGTATTACAGGCTTATTCTTTAGAGACATTGTGAGAATTCATGGATTGCCATTGAATATAGTAAGTGAAAGGGACAATAAGTTTGTGGGTCACTTTTGGAGGACTATTTGGAAGATGTTGGGGACAAATTTGTCCTTCTCTTTAGCCTATCACCCTCAGTAAGATGGGAAAACTGAGGTGGTCAATAGATCTTTGGGTAATCTACTGAGATGTCTAACCAAGTAGCATGGACAGTCATGTGATCATATCATAGGGAAAGAATAATATTCTTATAATGACTCCATTAATAGGAGTACTGGTAAAATACCATTTGAGATAGTTTATGGAGCTATTCCTAGAGGGATCTTAGAGTTAAGGGATCTTAGGTTACAAGATAGAAGGAGTTCTCAAGGGGAGTCATTTCCAGAATAGATGAAGGAGCTACATGATCAAGTCAAAAATATTGTACAGAAGCAAGGAGAGAAATATAAGTCCAAAGTAGATCAGACAAAGATGGATTTTCAATTCAAGGTGGGGGATCTAGTACTTTCTTACCTCATAAAGGAAAGACTACTCAGGGGTAAGCCAACTAAACTACTCATGAAGAAGATAGGACCATTGAGGATATTGCATAAGTATGGAAAGAATGCATATGAAGTGGAGTTGCCTCCAGATTTGGGCATTTCACCAATCTTTAATGTATGTGACCTGTATCCCTACAAGGGACCATTGTCATCCACTGGTCAACAAACTCTTTCAGAGTTGGAAGATGAAGATTGAATCAAGGATTTACCTACCCCACACCTTATGCAATTAGACAGTATACTTGATTCTAAGTTGATCAAGAAGATAGGTAAGGGTACTTACAAAGATTATGTAATCAATTGGCAGGGATTACCTAAAGCTAAAGCCATTTGAATGACAGAGACAAACATTCTGAAGCATGGGGTCACCATTAAAGACCTCCTAACTCAAGGGACTTGAGTTCTTTGTCCCAAGGGAGTATGGTGCAGAGAACCTCCCATTTTGGTGTGGTTTGTGTGTTTTAGGGTTATGTTAGGTGTTATTTGTGTGTGGTAATAAGATCCACTAGGTTGGATCCAAAGTTGATCAACTCCATGTTTGTCAGAGCCAAGAGTGCTCCTAGGTGATATTGTGGTCATTTTGACCTAGAAAGGTAAAAGTTGATATTTTGTGTAACTTGGAATTAGTGTGTCTTCTAGGAACCTAAGTAACCTAACTGGGGTCATAAAAGTCAAAAACATCCATTGAGTTGACTAAAATAGTCAAATAGCAAAAGTTGCTAACAACTTTTGAAAGTTGCTCGAGCAACTTTTGCAACTTTTTGCAAGAAGTTGTAAATGGAGGTTGGAGTGATTGTAACTACCCATGCTCAGTTATTTGAGCATGAATTGATGATTTTCAGAAGGTTAATAGAGTTTTGGATTTCTTAACACTTTTGTGTACCTTCTGTACGGATGTCAGATTGGGTTTCTTTGTAATCTACATTGTTTCTTGCTTTCTGTATGATTGTGTACGGATTGGTTTGGGTGATTGGACCCCATAGGGGTGTAGTGTTTTGAATTATCTCTCTTATGCATTAGGTATTTTTATTTCAAGTTCAAATAGTGTTAATTTACAGTAGGTTTTAAGTCACTGGTCTACAAGTTCCATTTACAGAGTTGCAGAGGTAGAAATGGCTCTAACCTAAGCATCCACTGGTGGAATTGGCTGAAACCATGGAGGATGAAGGGTTAGGGTCTATAAATAGTGTCTTTACTTTCCTTTTAGTTTTTTCAATGAGATTACTAGACTTGTAATGAAGCCCTATGGCTGACTCCTAGGAGCAGGTGACCCTGGACAAGGTACAGATCGGATTGCACAAAGCACCCATGATCTTGGATGGTGAACTTAGTGGCATTTATAGAAGACCTAAAGCATTCCTATGAAGGATCAAATGGTGATAAATTATGACAGGAGGTTTGAAGACCAACTTGGTGTCATTTTTTCCTCACTCGTCCAGGGGCCTAAAGTATAGGCTAAAAATTAGGGCCTTGTGATAATTAGGGTTGTGGGTGCATTGAGAAGCAAGGATTTTGGATTCTAGTAGAGTTGGTGGATATATTGAATATTTTCAAGGTCTTCTGTGAGGTTTTTTGGAATATTTGGGAGCTTTAGACCCAAAACAGTGAAATTTGACCTACTAGGGAATAAGCCAATTAGGCCTCCTAGTGAATTTGACAACAATTAGATTGGTAAAGTATCCAGAAGTATGGGAAAAGGTTCTAATGGGCCAAGGAAATAGAAAATATTCTATAGGATGTGTGGGAAGATCCTAAGCAAGGGTTTGGGATTCTAGGGGAAAGTTCTAGTGGAAAATCCTAGGAAATTGAAGAACTAGTTGGACTAGTTGAACCTAGGAGCATTTGTGTCTTCAACAAATCAACTATACCTAGGAGGCAAGTTGATAGAGAGGGTCTTGGAGATCCATATTGGATAAGTACACAAGGAGAGGTAACCATTGGGTGGTTAGCATAAGGAATAAGCATTTTGAAGGGAAGAAAGACTAGAACCCTAAACCCTCTGCATGAATGTATCACCTATAGTGGTTGACTAATACCTATGTTCTACTCGGTAGCCTTGAATCTTGTTCTTCATAACTGAATTATGTCTTTTTTGTCCTTCTACATGAAACTCTTTGTCTAATCCATAGATGTCTATTGCAGCTACAATAATCTCATTTTTATTGATTACTACATCTATTTATACAATGTATTGACCTAATTTGGGTTTCATGCTTTACAACAAAAACTCTATGATCAAAGGTTTACAACTTGACCTTGATCTCCTAGTTTGCATGTTTACAATCTTTTGGACTGATTAAAATAATTACATATGTTTTACTTGTTCCTCAAGAAATGGTTTTACAACTAAGCATAAAGCTAATCATAAAAATAAAGTGCTTTAGTTGACGTGTTTCTCAGATCCACTTTTCTCGGAAATAAAATTGTCTCTCAGTAGACCGATGCTCGGTGATGTCTTTTGTAGACATACTTCTCTCGGGTTCCTTTGTGAACTGTGTTGTCAGTTTAATTTGAAAACTATATGTCGGGTTACTTTGTGAATTGTTCTCTTAGTTTACTTTGTAAACTATCTGTCGGTGATCATTGTGCATATCGGTGTTCACTAGCACTTAACATTTTCAATGACCATTGCACTTGTCTATTTTCGGTGTCCTCTGCATGTGACTATTTTGGTGTCCATTGTGCTTGATGAAATGTTGTCACTCGGTGATCACGTTACCGATAGTCAAAAAATTGTTTCCTTGTATGCTAATGACAAATATGATCCTTTAGGATTATCATCCTAGTACAACTGCATCTGAAGAAAATATTGTAGAAGTTCAAACACCATTGGAAGACGGAGAGGTATTAACTACTAATCTGAGAATTTCTTTACTTCATGTTTGGATTCTTTTATTCTAGTGCTTCTTTTCATACGAATCCTCATAGAGACTAGTTTTCCACTTACCGAGATTGTGATGGAGGTATGGTTTACATGGGTAATGAGAACCCATGTGAAGCCATTGGTGAAGGAGAGGTAAAGATTAAGATTTTTTATGGAGTAATTAGAACTATTCAACATGTTAGACATGTACTTGGTTTAAAGAAAAAATTTCTTTGACTTGGAGTGTTTAATGAAAAAGGTTTTTGATTTAGTGGTGAAAATAGTTTTTTGAAATTAACAAAGGGAGTCTTGGTTGTGCTAAGACAAGAAAAAGTTGGCAATCTCTATAAGTTGGTTGGAAAAACTAACAATGGAGAGGTTGTTGTGGTATCTGATGCAGAAATGGAATCATTAACAATGTGGCACCAAAGGCTAGGCCATATGAGTGAACAATGTCTTGAGGTACTGTTAGATAGGAATCTTCTCCTAGGTGCAAAATTTGAAGATTTGATTTTTTGTGAACATTGTTTGATTGGAAAACATAATAGACTAAGTTTTTCTAGAAGTACTACTAGAAGCAAAAATGTATTAGAATTAATACATTCAGATACTTGGGAAGCTCTTGTTATATCTATTAGGGGTTCATCATATTTTATTTCATTTATAGATGACTATTACTGTAAGGTGTGGATTTATCTTCTCAAGAAGAAATCTGAAGTGTGTTCTTGTTTCAAGAGGTTAAGAGCTCTGGTAGAGAATAAAAAAGGTAAGATAGTAAAATGCCTAAGAAAAGATAATGGAGGTGAGTTTTGTTCAACAAAATTTAACCATTTTTATAGTGCACATGGAATTGCAAGATAATTGATGATTTCCAAGACACCACAACAAAATGGTGTTGCTGAACACATGAATTGTACAATCATGGAGTGAGCCAGATGTATGTTGAGCACTACTAGTTTAGAGTAGAAATTTTGGGGTGAAGTTGTAAACACAGGTTTTTTCTTGAGAAATAGATCACCTACTAGTGCTCTTGATAATAAAATTCATGAAGAAATTTGGGAAGGCAAACCAATTCATTACTCATTTCTTTGTATTTTTGGTTATGATGCTTATGTACATATTCCTAAAGAGAGTAGAAATAAATTAGACAAGAAGTCCACAAAATGAATTTTTCTTGGTTATGTAGAAGGTACAAAGGGGTATAGGTTGTGGGATACTACTTCCAACAAGATTATAATTAGCCGAGATGCATTCTTTAATGAAAAGAGGTGAATAACAATAAGGTACTACAGTTATTTTAGTAGAGGTGGAAAAACAAGATGATAATATAGACGTACCTAATGAAGAACAATTAGAAGAAGATCATCTAGATGAACAACAACCAGATGAATCACATGTTGAAATATGATACCCCTTGTAAGAATATCTAGCAAAGGATCCAAAGCACCTAAGAGGTACTCTCCTACTTGTAATTCTTCTTATGCATTACTAATTGATGTTGGTGAACCCATTTCATATCAAAATGCTTGTGAAGCATAATGCGCAAACAAATGGAGAGCTGCTATGGAAGAGGAGATGGAAGCTCTTCATAAAAATAAGACATGGGAGCTTTTTCTATTACCCAAAGGAAGAAAAGATATTGGGAATAAGTGGGTCTTCAAGCTGAAAAGGTATTGAAATGATAATTTTGAGAGATATAAAGCTCGCTTGGTGGCCAAGGGGTATGATTAGAAATTAGTTATAGATTTTGATGAAAGTTTTTTACCTATTGTATGTTTGAGTACTATTAGAGTTGTTTTATCTCTTGTTGGTAATCTTGATTTGGAGTTAGAAAAGTAAGATTTTTAAATATCCTTCCTGCATGGTGATCTCTCTGAGGAGATTTATATGTAGCAGCTAGAAGGTTTTAAGGAAAAAGGCAAGGAGATTCTTGTTTGCAGATTGAAAAAATCATTGTATGATTTAAAATAGGCCCAAAAGGTGTTGGTACAAGTGGTTTGATTCCTTTATGATGAGAATAGATTTTAGTAGAAGTGATTCTGATTAGTGTGCCTATTTTTATAGGTATGATTATGATAGTTTTATCATTCTACTTTTGTATGTAGATGATATGTTGGTTGTAGGTCCCAGCATGGATAAAATCATCCATTTGAAAACTCAGCTTGCTAGGGAGTTTGACATGAAGGACTTAGGAAGTGAAAATAAGATTCCTTGAATGAGGATACATAGAGACATAAATAATAGGAAATTATGGTTATCACAGAAGACTTATGTGGAGAAGGTTTTGCAGCACTTAAATATGTAGAATGCACAACCAGTTAGTACTTCATTTCTTGTTCACATTAATTTGTCTTTAGAATAGTGCCCTATCATAGAAGCAGAGAAGATGGAGATGTCTCATGTACCATACTCATCAGAAGTTGGTAGTCTTATGTTCACTATGGTATGCACCATACCAGACATTACACAAGTAGTGGAAGTTGTCAGTTGGTACATGATGAATCCTGGTATTGATCATTGGACAACTCTGAAGTGGGTTCTTAGATATCTAAGAGGCACTTCAAATGCTGCTATATGTTATAACTTGGGAGTAGTCTTCAAACTAGATGGGGATGTGGATTCAGATTTTGGTGGAGACAGATATAATATAAAGTCTACTATAGGTTATGTTTTCTCCTTAGTTGGAGGTGTTGTTTGCTGGGTATCAAAGTTACAAATAGTGGTAGCACTATCAACTATTGAAGCTGAATATATGGTAGTAACACAGGCTAGAAAGGAGGCATTATGGCTTCATAGGATTTTGGGTGATTTATAAGTAAAACAGGATAAAATGGTTTTAAATTGTGACAGTCAAAGTGTTATTCACTTAGCAGGAAAGTCAGCATATCATTCTAAAACAAAGCATATTGACATTCAGTATCACTTTGTCCATCAAGTGGTGGAAGGAGGACATATATCTTTGACCAAGATTCACACTAATATTAGCCCTATAGATATAATGATGAAGGCTATTGGTAGAGCTAAGTTTATTTGGTGTAGAACTTCTCTTGGTCTACACATTACTTGATAACAAGTAGCATTGGCAATGGTCTTTCAATAGAGAAATTTCATAAGTTTCTAATTTGACTTCAAGTGGGAGAGCATTGGAATGTGAAGTGATCATGGAGAACCACTAGTAGTGGTTGAGTCATAATGCACAATCATCTAGTTGTGGTTGAGTCATCAAATGGGGTTGATTCATCATGGATTTTTTTCTTGAGACTTACTACAAATAGATGGTTTTTATGAGTCAAATTACTATAAATAGTAATTTTGACAAGTGGTGTACATTTCTACAAGTGTTGTACATGTATTTATACAAGTCATACTTACTAAATTTAGTAAGTGGTCTTAAAGTAGGACTATATACAACTAGGTTTTTATATGAAACTCTAAGTCATGTTTGTAGATACATTTTTTGGTGATTGTTGTAACTATGAAAATTCTTGAGAATAATATTGAAAGATATTTTTCCATGGTTTTTTCTTAGTATAATTTTACTAGGTTTTTCCACATACATTTTGTTATGTGTATTTTCTCTTCTCTGTAATTTTCTACACTTGTAATTTTTATAACATTCCCTAGGCGGGAAGAAGAGGAGATTCCTGTAGAGAAAAGGTAACTTGTAAATGACCTCAAGTATGTGGAGAGAAGGACTGTGGACAATAAACTAGATTTTCCCATCTTTAGTGGGAAGATGGATCTTGATTTGGTCATGGACTGGTTGGATTCATTGAATAGTTTCTCTGAATGTGAGGAGATACTGGATAATCAAAAGGTCAAAGTGACAAAGTCCAAGTTGAAGGGAGAAACACTGACATGGTGGAACATCATCCAAGGAGAAAGGGTGAAGGAGGGGAAGAGTATGATATCCACATGGAGTAGAATGGTTGCAATGGTTAAAGAAACCTATATCCTAGAAGACCATGAAGTCCAACTTCATAAGAGAAGACCCAATTTAAGACAAAAGGAAATGGATGTCAGTACCTATACTGAAGAAGTTCACAAGCTTAGAATGAAGTCCAAGACAATGGAGACTGAGAGTGAAAAAGGTGGCCAGATATTTAAATGGCCTAAGGATAAATATCCAGGATGAATTCAATCTTTTGAACCTAGATACAGTTCATAGATGCTATCAATTAGTATTGAAGGTAGAAGAGAAGATAAAAAGGACACAAGAGAATAATAATAGAGGAAGGGAATGGAATTCCAAAGGAAGAGGAATGTCTAGTGGGAGAGAACAAAATTTTAGACCTCATTGAGAACTAGATCAAGAAGGCTCTTAGGGAGAGAGTAGTTCTAGAGTTAATTTTAGAGGTAGAAGGTCTAATAGCAAAGGCAAGTTTGGAGGAAGAAATGGGGATCCCTTGAGATGCTAAAATTGCAATCAAGTGGATCATCCTACACACATATACCTAAAAAGGACATAATCAAAAACACAAGGTGACAGAAGGACACAATTAATATAAGATGATGCCCAAAGTGTCAACTCACCATCCAAGGACTTGGATCAAGAAGGAGTATGTCTGATGATGAAAATAACTATATTAAAGGTCCATACAACCCAAGAACCACCACAAAGGAAGACCATCTTAAGGTCTGCAAACTCATTATTGATTCTGGTTCCATAAAAAATTGGTGTCTAAAGAAATGGTAAAAATTTGAATTTGAATAGGATTCCTCATCCTTGCCCCTATAAGGTGTCTTGGCTTACAAAGGGGCAACAAACCTTAGTTGATGAGCAGATATGGGTAGAATTTCAATAGGGGAATATAAAGATAAGGTGTTATGTGACATTGTAGAGATGGATGCATATCATATACTGATAGGTCTCCCTTGGAGATATGACCTTAAGGCCCAACATGATGGGATGAAAAACACCTACACAATCAATAAGGATGGGAATAGTTATACCATGAAACCCTTGCCTGATCCAAATTTTGATAAGAAAAAGGCACCTATGATCATTTTGGTAGGAGAAAAGGAGATTCTAGAAACCATCAAAGAGGCACATGTAGGCTATGATTTAGTATTGAAACCTGAGGAGAAAGTGGAGAAAGAAAAGACAATGAAGATTGAAGGATCTGAGAAATGCTGATCTGATTGCGCCCAAGAACAACTTCATACAAAATACCTATTACAGGAAAGAAGCAAAAGAAGGAAAAAGATGAAGAACTCATAAGCTCAGAGAAGCTCCAAATAGTAGAGAAAAAATGTATTTTGATTAATGAACAATAATTACAAATTTTAACCTTAAAAGGTGAATGAAACCCTAAAAGGAAAAAAGCTAGGTTGCACATTAATAATTAATAAAAGAATTAATTATTAATGCCCCTAAGAGAAAGCTTAAGCACTAAAGATTAATGAAAACTTAACTAATTAAATCAACATGATTTAATCAATAAGTCTAAAGGGAAATTACTCTAACACCCCCCTTAAGCGAAGCTCAGGAGGTAAGCTAACCTAGCACAACTATGAAAGCAGGAAATGGGTCCCGACAACAAGGCCTGATCAAGTACCCAAGTACAAAAATAATCTCTATAAAGAGGAGAAAAGGAGAAAACCCAGTGGGAAAAACCCCTCTCCAAAAAGAGATGAAGCCTAGTGAAGGACTGAAGAAGCCTCCAAACTAGAGAATGTCCCAGAAAATAGGAACAGAGAAAGAACATGTAGAACACCTCTGAAGCGTGAAGTTGCAAACACTGTCAAAAAATGACTGCTGAAACCTCCACTGTAATAGAACATTCTCAGGTAGAGAAGACTGTAAACAAAGCCTAAAGAGTTGATCAATCGAACCAAGGAAGCATTAGAACCAACAGGAGATACCCCATAATGCTGAGCAAGGAGAGGTATGACAAGTACACTAAAATAGACTGCCAAGAAACACTGCAAGAGGAAGAATGTACAAGCACAAATAAAGGATGGTGGCATGGAAGAAACACTCATTTGACGTACATCATGAGGCTAATATCATGGAAGGGACACTCACTTGACAAAGGTAGATGGAAAAAAAAAGTAAAAATAAAACCCCCCATGGCACTTTATAATGTAGTGTGAGTACAATAAAATCCCAAGCATGCATTAGATAGCACTTTATCTTAGTGCGTTCACAAAAAAATGATACAGAAATAGATGTATACAATGTTTAGAAAAGGAAACGATCCCAGGACTTGAAACATCGAAGATATCCACTAGAATGCCATAAAGCAAAAAATGGAATACATAGATACATGGAGTAGAATCTGGGTGTGAGACCCATAGAATGAAGAAAGAGAATGAAAGAAGCTTTCTGATGCCATGCAGAAGTAAAAAAAAAAGGGATTCTGAAGGAGAGAGATATAGTGACTGGAGCGCAAAATGGAATCCTCACTTTGACTGGAAAAAACCCTGGACGACAGAAAAATCAGTTAAGAAAACTAGAAACCCAGATCGGCCTCGGAACCAACTTTCTGTTGATATCTTGTTTGGCGAAAAATGCCTCTGTTTGCTCAAGTTATGACCAAAAACCCACTAGTAGGTCAAAAACCAAATGATCCGGAAGAACCTTAGCCAAAAATGACGGAGCCTGGCTAAACTGGGGAAAAACCTCCAAAAAAGGACTGCCTCCAGATTTCCCACCAAAATGGCAGAAAAAAATATTATTTTTTTAATGAAAAAAATAATAAAAATAGCAATTGTTTTTTTGTAAGAAAAAAACAATTAAAAAATAGAATTTTTTTTTCTTTTTTTTTTTTTAATTTAGAAAAATAGACATGCTTTTTTTTAAAGAAAAAAACATTAAAAAACAATATATATATGTTTTTATTTTAAAAAATTTATATTTTTTCAATGAAAAAATATTTTAAAAATGGGGCGGTGGCCGAGCTCGACTCGCAAAGTTGAGGGCTCAGTCCACCGGTCTGCTGGCTCGAATGACGATCTAAGGGCACGAGTCCCCAAAAAACATTTTTTTATAATTTTTTTCATTTTGCCTAAAAAAATGTGCCTGGAGGCAAAATTTGTTTTTCCAAATGTCACGAAGGCCAAAACTAACAAACCTTACACAAAAATATAGGTTTTTGGGCCTTTTGAGCGCGATGATGAGGTCAGTTTGGGCCCAAAATGCTCCAAAAAAAATATTCACCTCTATATTGAAGACAAAAAAAAACCCAAAAAAGATGAGATTTTCTCCTTCAAATACAGCTTCAAAAACTCCAGAATAGGCAGCAACAAAGGGGCTATGATACCATGAAGGATTTGAGAAATACTAATCTGTTTGTGCCCAAGAACAACTCAATGCAAAATACATGTTACAGGAAAGAAGAAAAAGAAGGAAAAAAATTAAAGAACTCAGAAGCTCAAAGAAACTCGAAAGAGTAGAGAAAAAATGTATTCTAAATTAATGAACAATAATTACAAAGTTCAACCTTAAAAGGTGAACAAAACCCTAAAAGGAAAAAAAAAGCTAGGTTAGACATTAATAATTAATAAAAATTATTAATTATTAATGCACCTAAGAGAAAGCTTAAGCACTAAAGAGTAATGATAACTTAACTAATTAAATCAACATGATTTAGTCAATAAGTCTAAAGGGAAATTACTCTAACAAAGATACCCAAGGAGGTTGATGAACTATTGGAAAAATACAAAGGTATTGTTGATGGAGACTTACCCAATACCCCCCACCCTTAAGAGATATATGTCATAACATTGACCTCATCCCTAGTACATCTTTACCCAACATGGCAGCATACAAGTTGATCCCTGACCAGAATACAGAAATTTCAAAGCAAGTGCATGAGTTGTTACATAAAGGCTTGACTCAAAAGAGCCTAAGCCCATGTGCAATACCTAGTGTGCTAGCACCCAAGAAGGATGGAAAGTGGAGACTTTGCACTGACTCCACAGAAATAATAAAAATTACAATCAAATGTAGATTTCTAATTCCCAAAATTGAAGACCTATTGGATCAGTTAGGGGGTGCATGCTATTTCTCTAAGATAGACCTTAAATCAAGCTATCATCAGATAGGGATAAGACCAAGAGATGAGTAGAAAATAACTTTTAAACGCACAGAAGGATTGTATGAATGGCTTTTGATGCCTTTTGGTCTTAGTAATGCACTGAGTACATTCATGAGATTAATGAATGAAGTACTCCATGATTTCATTGGAAAATTTATTGTTCTATAGTTGGATGACATACTTTTTTCAGTAGGTTAAAGGAAGAGCGTTTGGATCATCTCAATCGGGTCCTAAGAAGACTCCATGAACACCAATTGATGATAAATCTAGAGAAGTCTATTTTTATGCAGGAAGAGCTTACATACCTTGGTTTTGTCATCTCAAAAGGAACACTAAAAATGGATCCAGAAAAGGTGGATGCAATTTTAAGTTGGCCAACCCCAAAGACCTCAGGTGAAGTTAGAAGATTTCATGGCTTAGCAACATTCTATAGGAAAATCATTAAGAATTTTTTTCAAATCTGTGCACCACTGTTAGACATTATCAAGGGAGGCAGGAAGGTAAAGTTTGAATGGAACACTAGAGAAGAAGCATTTGAATACCTTAAGAATAGAGTAGCACAATTTCCTATTCTTACTCTCCCTAGTTTCAATAAGATTTTTAATATGGAAACCGATGCAAGCAACCTAGCCATTGGGGCAGTATTGAGCCAAGAGGGAAGACATGTTGCCTTCTTCTCAGAGAAACTTAATGAGGTTAAGAAGAAATATAGCACCTATGAACTAAAACTCTATTTCATGGTCCAAGCCCTTAAAAAGTGGAGACAATACCTTTTGCCCAATGAATTCATTTTATTCACAGATAATCATACCCTAAGCTATCTAAATGGATAGGAGAAGTTAAGTTCTAGACATATGAAATAGGTAGAACTACAAACTTACACTTTTACCATAAAGCACAAAAAGGTCCAAGAAAATAAGGTAGAAGATGCTCTCACCAAAAGATTCAATTTTATACATAAATAGAGTTAAAAAACATAGGAATTGATGCCCTTAAGGATTTATATAAGGATGATCCAGATTTAGAGAAATCTATCAAGTTTACACTACATTTTCTAATGCTTATCATACCTTATACTCTCATTATTTGATTTAGACTACTCTTCTATTCAAGGTAGGAGAAATATGCATTCCAAAATAGGAGTAAATTGATTACATAAAAGCACTGTAGTACATTGAGTGGTCACTTTGGTATAGATAAGAATCTTGAATTGGTTTGGAGACACTAGTACTAGCCCAAAATGCAGACTGACATAAGGAGATTTGTGGAGGCTTGTACCAATTGTCAAAGAGATAATGGGGTTAGTAAAAACCAAGGTCTCTATCTTCCCCTACCAATTCCAACAAAATCATCTGAAAGTGTGAGTATGGATTTTTTCATTGGATTTCCTAGAAAAAAATAAGGTTTTGATAATGTTTTTTTCATAGTGGATAGATTCATAAAAATGGCTCACTTTCTTCCCTACAAATCAACTAAGGATGCATCCCACATTGCTAATTTTTTCTTTAGAGAAATGGTCAGAATCCATGGGTTACCTTTCTCTATTGTCTTGGACATAGATGTGAAATTCCAAGGTCACTTTTGGAGGACCCTTTGGAAAAAATCTTGGCACAAACCTTTCATTCAGTTTCGCATGCCATCCTCAAACAGATGGGCAGATTAAAGTAGTAAACAGGTCCCTAGGCAATCTCTTTAGATGCCTCACAAAGCAATATAGTCAATCATGGTATTATATTCTCCCTCAAGGAGAGTATGCTTATAATGATACCATTAATAGAAGCATTGGTAAGACACCCTTTCAAAACAATTATCGATTGCATCCTAGAGAAGTTATGGAGTTAAGAGATCTACCAAATGAATTCAAAGTAAGTGCAAAAGGAGAGGAATTAGCATATCTCATAAAACAAGTACATGAGTAGGTCAGGGCCACATTGAAATCCAATATAGAGAAGTATAAGGTTCTAGTAGATCAGAAGAGGAGACATGTCACTTTTCAAGTGCGAGACAAAGTATGGGCATAGCTTAAGAAGGGAAATCTACCTAAAGGAAAGCACACCAAATTACAGATGAGAAAGATAGGGCCTTGTCAAATCATTCACAAATTTGGAGAAAATGCTTATGAAATTTCTCTACCTCTTACTGTTTCCATTTCTCCAATTTTCAATGTATATGATCTCAATCCTTTCAAGGGTGATGCAGGTTCTAATGTTTCTTTGCAGGATGAAGAGGATAAACAGGTTGAATGGCTTAAGGATCTCCCTCCTAGCCAACCAATGCAATTGGAGAAGATCTTGGAGTCCAAGATGATAAAAAACACGAGGAACATTTACACACACTATCTGGTAAAATGAAAAGGCCTACCTGATCTAGATGCAACATGGATGGATGAGTAAACCATAGACAAGCATGGTACAACATTGGAGGAGTTTCTCTCAAGTAGGAACTTGGTTTTTAAAGCCAGGGGAGTATGGTGTAGGAGAACCCCTCCCAAGGTGTAATAAAATAGGTTTTTATAGGCCTAAGATTCCTTAAGAATCATTAGATCCATTTGATGTAATAAAGGCCCATTTGTAAGAATCATTTCAACCCAAGGTGCACCTATAAACCTTGTGGTCAAACTCGATCAAAGGGAAAATATTTAATGATTTTTGTTGTTTTTAGGTGTCTTAGTTTGTCTTGATTTAAAATGAAATTATTTAAATTCTTAAGAGGTCCTAGGTAGTAAAGGACAACAAATTTGCAAAAAAGTTGTAAAGTTGCAAAAAGTTGCTTAGCAACTTTTGCAACTTTTAAATGCAAAATAACTTGCAACCTCCCCAATGGTTAAAAATGGTTTGAAAAGTAGTTATGTACGTTGGATTAAAGATATATATGTCCATGAATTTTTAAATTGTGGTTGATGTTCATGTATGCAAAGATGAGTAGCAAATTTGAAGGAATAAAATTCTATTTTTTTCTTCTAGAAACTGTCTCTGATCTCCATATTGTAGGAATTGATTTTTGATTGGGAAGTGTTTGGTTTCTTTGTGGTTTTATAGTAGATTGTGTTTTTCCTCAAATTAAATTGGTTTGATTCATTTTGGTGGAGGTCCAAAGGATATATCACTATTTTGTTCAGACTGGTGTAGGAACCCTCCTTTTCCTAGGGTTGTAAAGATGTGCCCCTAACCTGCAAATCCACTAGTGGAATATCACAACCATGAGTGAGATGAAATTAGGAGTAGGGATCTTAAATAATATAGGAGTACAGAGGGATTAATTTTTTTTATATTTTTTCCCACCAAGCCCTAGTCAAGCATCTCTTATGTCTTATGTGCTCTGTTATAGTTTACTGCAATTTAGTGTACAAGACTCAATAGGGAGTGGTTAGGATCAGTTTTATGGTGGATTGGGTGTTCTTTTGTGTATTCAGACCTACCCTAGGAATAGGATTTTTTTATCAATCCATTCTTGACTACTTGTTGCAGAAACTAGACCTATTAGGTCTCTGAAACCTTGTATGTGTTTGGGTGGTACAGAATTGGAGTTGGGATCTAAGTATTCTAAGTTTGATCCATCTCCCAAAAGGGTATCTGAAAGTGTAGGCTTTCATATCAATCCTTTTGAAGTTATAAAAGTTAACATTAAAAAATCTCATTCCTAGGGCTACTAGATAAGCCTGTCTCACTAGACCTTAAACGACAATTTGGCATTTGAGACCAGTAGGACTTTGTAGAAGTCTTTAGAGGGTCCTAATTTGAATGTTTGGGATTAGTAGAAGCCTAATCCACTCCGTGTGGTTAATCATGAATGAATTGTGCACTGGTCCATATGAATGGAATATTTCTTGTGAGGGATTGTGACTTGAAGTTTGGACACACTATTCTAATGTGATCAGATTGTTGTGGTGACATCCTAACCTATAGAAATGAGTTGAAGAATCTTAAATAAGAATCATGATGATTTCCTTGAAGGTTTGTTGAGAAGAGGAAACCAATTTATAGCCTTTTTGTGGCTTAAGGGATAGAAGATCAAATAAGTTGTGGTTGGGCTTAATTCCAACCCTACTCTAATCCACTCGGCATCATTAAGACGTGTGAGTGCAATTCTAGACCTCACAATACTCTAAAGAAAAATTAATCTCTTCTTCACCCTCCCTACCTTTCTCTTCAACTAAATATAAATGCATTATAATCCACCTATTTTTATGTCAAGAATCTCTCTCTCTCTCTCTCTCTCTCTCTCTCTCTCTCTCTCTCTCTCTCTGTGTGTGTGTGTGTGTGTGTGTGTGTGTGTAAGTGCACACATTTATAGAATTGTACATACATACATACATATGTGTGTACACACACCCACAGAATCTCTCCATCCCTCCCTTGTTTAATATTTGTGTACCTCTTTAGTTCTCTTCTCTAGAACTGTCTCTCTTCCTCTCCCTTCCTCCTTCTTTATACCCTTTTAGACCTCTCTCTCTCTCTCTCTCTCTATATATATATATATATATATATATATATAATTAGAGATTATGAAAAACTATCAACCCTACAGCTCCCAAGAATCATCTACATGCAAAAATCTATCACAGAAAGAGAGAAGAAAAATCTATGGAGGCCATAAACACTCTCCCCATTAAGATAAATTTAGAGAGTAGATAAAACCTAGAAAAAAATATTGAAAGAAAGAAATCGGTCCCGAAAATGTGGCCTGATCAGCTACCCAAGTACCAAAAATCTTTATAAAGAGAAGAAAAGGAGAAAACCCAGTGGAAAAAAACCTTCTCCGAAAAGAGATGAAGATGAGTGAAGGATTGAAGAAGTCTCCACACTAGAGAATGTTTCAGAAGATAGGAACAAAGGAAGAACATGAAGAACATTATTGAAACATGAAGCCACAAACACTGTCAAAGAATAATTGTTGTCCAACCTCCACTATAATAGAACATGATCAAGTAGAGAAGACTGTTAAAAAATCCTAAAGTGTTGATCAATCAAAGATGGAAGGGTATCTCTAAAAAAGGAATGAAAGAGTGTACATATGGTAAATGATCCATCTCACTGAAATGCATAGGTACCCAGTCATTGCATCTGCATAGTACATAGGAATAAATACTAAATACATAGATCACTCCATCGAATCAAGGAAGCATTAGAACCAACAAGAGATACTTCCCCATAATGTTGAGAAGGGAGAGGCATGATAGGCAGACTGAATCAGACTGCCAAGAATAACTGCATGATGCAGAACTAGGAACATAGAAAGTGCAAACACATATAAAGGATGGTGTTATGGAAGGATCACTCTCTTAACACACATCATGAGGCTAACATCATGGAAAGAACACTCACTTGACAAAGGTATATGGAAAAAAAAGCAAACATCAAACCCCCCATGGCACCTTATAATGTAATGCAAGTACAAACAAGCACAAAAATGTCAAAGATTCTAGGCATGCATCAGATAACACTTTATCCCACTACATTTGCAAAAAATAAATGCTATAGAAATAGATGTCTACAATGCTCAGGAATGACAAAAAATTTGTATGAACATGAGTAATAGCTAAAAAGGAGTCATCCCATGCAAGGAAAATAATCCGAGGACCTGAAACATCCAAGATATCCACCAAGTTGCAAAAAAAAAACCAAGGAATAAAATGCACTTAGAGAATATGCTAGATGTGAGACCCATTGAATAAGATAGATCACAAAACCATCTTTCCAATGACATGCGAAAGTCAAAAAATAGAGCCTGGATGAGAAAGATATGGCTCCCAGAATGCAAATAAGAACCCTAACTTTGACTGGAAAAAGTTCCTGCAAGATGGAAAAATCAGAAAACCAAACCTAGAAAATATTATTGGGCTTAGAACCAGCTTTCCGATGATATCTTGTTTGCCTAATTTTGATACTGTATTCTCAAGTTAAGAGCGAAAAACCAAAGAGGGCTCCAAAACAAGAAGATTCCCAAGCAATCTCTGCTAAAGTTGGTGAAGCTCGACTAAATCTGGCGATGCCGCTAAATATGGCGGGGCTGCCAAAATTTTATGGAAGTACCAAGAAATTTTATTTTTTTTCTCTACCAGTACAGTGACATGAAAATCGAAGCAATTTTTTGCCTCAAAAAGCATGTCAAGGTCGTACGTGCAAAAAAGAGAGCCCAGATTTCAATTGTGTCCAAATTGGACCAAACTTATATGAAAATAGGGGTTTTTGGGTCTTCCTAACGCAACTGTAAGGTTGATTTGTGCCCAAAGTGCTCCAAAAAATAACTACCCCTGAGATCCACAAAAATTTGAAACAAAAAACCTCTTGAAAATATAGATCTGAAGAACAAGGCCAAATCTCTCATGAAGAGAATAGGGGCATGAAGATCTGGAGCTCTGATACCATATTGGAGTTGATGAAAAACTATCAACCCTACAGCTCCCAAGAATCACCTGCATTTAAACACTTGTCACAAAAAGAGAGAAGCAAAAGATATGGAGGCTAGAAACAACAAATATGTCAAAGAGGAAACATCCTCAATTGATTCAATAATAGAATACAAAATAAAAGATGAATCAAGATCAATCAGATTTGAATATCAAATACAAAGAGATCAAACCTTATAAAAGGTGATAAAAACCCCTAAAAAGGGAAACTTTAGGTTGCATGATAATAGTTAATAATTAAATTAATTAAATTATATGCATAAAGTTTAGCTTAAGTGAACTAGAGGTAATAAGTGACTTTAATAATTAAATCAAAATGATTTAATTAATAAGTAAATTAACTTATTACTCTAACACTCCCCCTTAAGATAAACTTAGGGAGTAGCTAGAACCTAGAAACAACTACTCAAAGCAGGAAATGGGTCCCGGCAACATGGCCTGATCAAGTATCCAAGTACAAAAAATCTATGTAAAAAAGAGAAAATGAGAAAACCCAGTGGGAAAAACCCCTCTCCAAAAATAGATGAAGACTAGTGAAGGACTGAAGAAGCCTCCAAACTAGAGAATGTCCTAGAAGATAGGGAGAAAGGAAGAACATCTCTGAAGCATGAAGCCTCAAATAGTATCGAAGAATAACTGTTGGAACCTCCAGTGTAATAGAACATGATCAGGTAGAGAAGACTGTAAACAAAGCCTGAAGAGATGATCAATCAGAGATGGAAGGATGCCTCCAAAATAGGAATGAAAGAGTGTCCATATGGTAAATGATCTATCTCATGGAAATGCATAGGTACCCAGCCACTGCATCCACTTAGTACATAGGAACAAATACTGAATACATAGATCACTCCATCGAACCAAGAAAGCATTAGAATCAAAATGAGATAAACATGGATCTGATACCATATTGGAGTTGATGAAAAACTATCAACCCTACAGCTCCCAAGAACCACATGTATGCAAACACCTGCCACATAAAGAGAGAAGCAAAAGCTATGGAAGCCAGAAACAACAAATCTCTGAAAGAGGAAACATCCTCAATTGATTCAATAATAGAATACACAATACAAAATGAATCAAGATCAATCACAATTGAATATCAAATACAAAGAGATCAAACCTTATAAAAGGTGATCAAAAACCCTAAAAAGAGAAACCCTAGGTTGCATGATAATAATTAATAATAGAAGTAATTATGGTTTAGCTTAAAAGTGAACTAGAGATATTAAGTAACTTTAATAATTAAATCAAAATGATTTAATTAATAAGTGAATTAACTTATTACTCTAACACACACACACACACACAGATATATATATACCACTTCATACCTCTCTCTCTCTCTCTCTCTCTCTCTCTCTCTCTCTCTCTCTCTCTCTCTCTCTCTCTCTCTCCATTTGGATCTATACCTATCTCTCTACATCTTCTTACTTACTTCTTAATTTATCTTTATTTAGAGCTCTATTCATATCTCTCTTCCATTATATAAATCTCTATCTATCTATCTCTATCCACCAAGATCAAGAACTATCTATCTACCTCTCCTCCATCCCTCCTTCCCTCTCCCTTTATCTCTTTTTAGACATCTCTCTCTCTCTCTCTCTCTCTCTCTCTCTCTCTCTCTCTCTAAATTTTTAATCTCTATCTAATGAATTAACATTAAATTGTAACATCAATGGATCAAACATAATTATTGAACTATTTCAATATTAAAATATGAAATATGTATGCAAATGTGAAGTAACCTTAATCTCGAATCACCATGATTAGATGCATCTTCTTTATGATGCTAGAAATTCAATCTGCACAAAACACTTAATAGAACCATCTTATGTAAAATTTTAATAGAAATCAATAAAGGATAACGACACCATATGATAGTGGCAAGAATGCATAATTCATAAACATAAAAGCATCATATAAAAAAATATTTGTACATAAAGAAACAATTTTAGAAAATAAATCCACCAAGAAGACATGTCAAGTATGCATTATCTTTGAAAAACTTTCTCTTTTTACACACTTCCATTCTCCTCTTTTCCTCCAACATGGAATGACTTATGTTCATATGAACATCTTTATGCTAACGCTTATTCCTATAGAGTAACATATTTAGGTGTAGGTGTTACCTCTAGCATTGTTCGTGAAATTCATCATCCCTTATGAATGTATTACAAAACAATTATTACATATTATTATTTTCCAAATAAACGTTAAGTACCTAGGGACACATTTGAATGATATTGGAATCACACAATATGAGATGGGATTTACAAGGTAAATGCATCTTAATCTTAACATTATCCCACTTAAGATTGTACATTGTAAATACACTCATAAGAATCATAAACAAGGGAGAAAAAAGTAATTAGTCAATCATGTACCACCTAAATCTTCACCGTGATTTTATTCTCTAACAAAATATCTACAAGAGAAACTGTGATTATGACCATCAAGCAAAAAAAATCCTCACATCTTTTGCTACCAGACACTTTATCAAATCAATAATTGATCACTCCACCCAACTACACCTAAAACACCCATTCCATCTACCACTTCTCTACCTAGTCTATCTACCACATCTCTACTCATTCAATTGACCACATCTCTACCCATTCCATTGACACCCTAGTCTACCCACCAAAATAGTTTAGGGTTGGGGGGGGGAGTGGGGTCATTTTATTTCCATATATAAGGAACCTATTTTTCAAAATGCATATCTTGTACAATGTATCCAATTGTTTTATTAATTCTTAAAGGAATTGGGATATTGGATCCAATTGCTACATAAATATATACTCAATATTTCTATATTTTAATAGAGGCGTCAATTATTTAAATTTGAAACCAATTTGTTTTTATATACTTTGATTAGTCTACAAGATATGAAGATATTTTATGATACAAGGGTTCTAATTTATTTTTCTTTTATCTCTAATTAGTATAATCGAAAAATATATCATTGTAAAATAATTGATTTTTCAATTCATTATCTTATAATGATCCCAAAAAGTAAACTATAAATATTGGTAATATGGAATTCTAGGCTTAATCTCCTTCCCATCTATTTACCTGCCCCTAACTTATATACACATAACCAAAATATATCAAAGGGAATTATAAATTATCAAGTCCTGGGATTTATCAGTAAAATCTTAATCACTTACACTATTTTTTTTTCATCTCACATATTAGGGGCATAATTACTCTAAATAGATGAATATCCTAGATATGTTTGGAGACCTTTGAGAAACCATGGTCCCATATTCAACAACTTCCTCCAGTCTACACTAGGCGGAGCATGAATCGCGGCAGGTGCAAAAACTTGTCCATGCAATAGTGACCCACCATAGAGAGCATCCTTAGCAGCGGTGAACCTCCTTGGGCCTGGAGGGAGAGGCAATATAGGAACGCATTGCGAAACTGTTAGGGCAGCGTTCAGGAGATTTTGGAGCAGAGGAACGCGCCATCAAGCAGAGATATAAATTACTCTGGAATGCACAGTTTGCGATTGATGCTGTTGTTTGGATATGGGACTCACATCCTCCTTTGATGTGATCTTTATATTCTTCCTTCAATCCATTGAACGAATATATTGATATCATGTCTATTTGGGTGCCCTTGTAATTTTAGTGCTTTTCGTGTTCTTCTGCTTATAAGGGCCATTGGTAATGTTCTCGGTAGTTTCTTGGGGGTAGATATTTCTTCAAAAATATTTGCTCATACTTCTTTTGTTCCTATTTGGGTGGAAGTTGAAATATCGAAAGATTTTCCTAGTGGGTGGTGTTTTTTGGTCAATGGCTAGTTTTGGTCTCAAATGATGGATTATGAAGGAATTCCATTTGTTGGGAGACAATATTTTCTATTAGTCATTTGGCTTCACATGTTCTAGAGGTTTTTTCTTGATGGAAGAATGTCTATATAATCATCTTATAGTTTATTCTAATGATTTTTCTATAGATTTCAATGATTTGGAACTATTCTCTTTTATTTTAGAATCCCCTCTTCATATTTCTACTCTCTCCACACATTCCACTAACGAATAGCACGATTCCTCATAACTTAATTTTTCCTTCAATTTTTAAAAATCATATTATTTTGTTTCTTCTCTTTCTTCTATAGAAAGTGGTGTACAATAGAAAGTGGTGTACAGTCTTTTGAAAAGGTTTATCTCCCTTCTTATTCTATTTATTTAGATTTGGAAATCTTCTTAAATAGTTGTACAAAAGAAGAAGAAAGGTCTTCTTAAGTTAATTCCTTTGTTGCATGTCAAACTTTTGGATTTAGATTTGTGTAGATCTAAATTATTTTCTAATTTTGCTTGATGTTCTTTCTTATTTTGTTGTCTTATTGTTTTTACTCTTTTTTTACTTTTTTCTTATTATTTATGTATTTTTTTCAAGATTTGTTACCCTTTCAAAACATTCTTAATAAAAAAACTAATTATCTATTTTCCCTTTTCCAAAGTTAATAATACAAACAAATAACATTTGATATAAACAATAATAATATCTTTCAAAAATCAGTTGATAACTTTATTTATTATTATTTAGGCTCTATATGTAGTGCTTATGTATACATTCATTGTGATGAAGACTTCTTTTAAAGTGTTGGATTCAAATGACATATACATTACGCATATTCAATCTTCATAGAAAACTTATCGTGTCTAATGGATGGTAAGAGGACAAGTAAGGAGATTAGATTTAGGGGAACTTCATTTTTCTTATAATAAGCATTTTTGTTTGATATATGATAAGTTTTTTAATATTTGTTATGTATGATTTAATCTTTATTTTAAAGGTTATTTATAATTTAATGTAAATCAATTTATTTTTTTATGAAATCATTTTACTTTTTGTAATATTATACATTTAATTATTATAATAAATATTTAAGTTTAATTAGTTAATAGGTTTTTATTGTGGATTTGTCAATCTACAAGATATTGGAATATTTAGTTATTATGACGGGTAACTCTCTCTAGTTTGACAGAAAATTATACCAAGATTTTCATAACGCAAATCATCTACCAAAAAGTAGTACATTCATTTAGTCTGCATCTGATTTCTCTTGTATTTATTGGCATATATGTTACTTTCAAACCATAACGAAAGTGGAATTAGGAATCTATACAACTAACATTTATGTCTAAGCCTTAGCATTATCCACTTGTTTTCTACATAGGTACCTCCATTTCATTTGAAGTGGCCATAATAACTAAGCCTAATATAGAGCTAGCATAGTCCCTACCTTTAATTTTTTTATATATTACTCATATTTATAATGAGCATAATACTTCATTTACTATAAAATGAAACACATTTAAATTTTGGTTTTATTTTCTGTGTGCAAGTACTAGTTATTAATAACACTCTTATAATTAAAAACATATTTTAACTGTTATAATTCTATACCCACCTCTCCCAAAAGATGTTATAATTATTTTTATGTATAAATATTAAAATTTAATATTTAGAAAAAAAAAATTCATCCAATTAATTTAATTTAAATATACAATTACAATAATATTATATTTGATAATTATTTTTATGTATAAATATTAAAATTTAATATTTAGAAAAAAAAAATTCATCCAATTAATTTAATTTAAATATACAATTACAATAATAGTATATTTGATAACAATTCATGCATATTTTATTATTCTAACTTCAAAATACACCACTTAGACCACCATGGACGAGCACACAATTCCGAAGAAGAACGAACTTAAGTTGGAATTAAAAAATAATAACCTACATAAACCAGAACAAGATCAGGAAATTGTTTAACAAATACATCGTTCTAGCGTGGCGATAGCCATTCAAAGTACCCCCAAAAAAACCAAACACAGTTATCTTGGAATAATTCCAGAAACAGATTCATACCACTAGCCCAAATTTCGTACCAGCCATTATGTGTAAAATTATTTTGGTACAGTTTTCAGCCTTGCTCCACTCAATATTATGATTCTGACTAAACCAAGCCTCCACTGAAAGGAATTGCGGCAGAGGGCAACCAATTAGATCCAGCAATGAAATCATCGACTGTGAAACTGTTGGCCTCTTCTGCTGCTTTCATAACCCCATATCCGCCCCATTTCACTCGATTGGTGACATTTGCACCGGGTCCAGTGTTCATGTATTCTCTGTAATATAAGCTTTCCAATGCGAAATCTCCAGACCATTCCAGCCAGCCAGCAGGGTGAATTAGATCATCTAGGAAGGTTTTAATGAAGACTGTCCGCGAGTGTGTTTTCCACGGCCTGCCGAGGTAAGACGAGAAGGAGCTCTTCACAGGAGTAAGATCTCTTCCAGCCATAACTCTACAGTTTTGAATGCAAATTCCTGTGTTCTGGTATGGATCTTCCCTGCCTTGAGCAGTAATTGTGTTCCCCTGATAGCGCATTGGCCTTCTCACAACGATATTGCAGTTCTGGATAACCACGGCTGCGTTTCCAAAAATGAAGTCGACAGTTCCGTAGATGTTACAATCTCTGTAAAACTGGCGAAGGGAGTGGACATATAGTGTGTCCTGGTAACCGAAAATGTTGCAGCGGTAAATGGCAGAGAAATCCGCCCCCACGCGTAGAGCAACGGCCTGACCCTTGCTCGGCCCTGCACTGTTCACGAAGGTCATGTCTCGTGCGATAAACCCTCCGCCGTTTACAGCTGCGTTCATCAACGGATTAACATTTGTTATTGTTCATTTTAGCAGGAAATAATATAAGCTTTAACTACGCAAAATGCACAGGAAAAGAATTTGTGAGAATTTACAGGTTTGAAATCTTTCTCATTGAAAACATGTTTTGGAAGCTGCAGAAATATGAGATTAGATATATTTTCTGATCCGATAAAGCCTTGGCTAGTTGCAGCTGCGTTTATGAACGGATTACAGTTGTTCTTGTTCGTTTTGGCAAGAGATAATTTCAACTTTTACACAAAATGGACAGGAAAAGAAACTGAGAAAATTTACAGGTTTGAAATCTTTCTCATTTAAAATACGCTTTAGAAGTAACAGAATATGTGAGATTAGATCTGTTTCTGTGACTAGAAATCTCCATTGGAAATAAGAAAGGGGAAAGAATGAATCTAGTTGAAGAGAATGAATTGACTTTTCAATTTACATTATGCAGTGTCAAATTTGAATTAACCTTAAAAGACTATCTATCTAGAAAAAGAAACAGAAAGCTTATACAAAATGCCGATTTAGGATTTGGACGATATCTGATCCGACAAGCAGCTGCATTTATCAACGGATTACATTTGTTATTGTTCATTTTCGCGAGAAATAATCTGAACTTTAGCCACACAAAATACACAGGAAGAGAATCTGTGAAAATTTACAGGTTTGAACTCTTTCTCATTTAATTTGTTTTTTGGAAGCAGCAGAAATATAAGATTAAATATGTTTCTGTAACTGGATATCTCCATCGGATATAAGGAAGAGGAGAGAATAAAACTATTTGAAAAGAACGACTTGCCTTATCACTTAAAAATGCATTGTTAAATTTGAATTAACCTTATAAGAGTACATATCAAGAAGAAGAAACAGAAGGTTTATACAAGGTGTCGATAAAGGATGAGAAAAATTTTCTGATCAAGTGCAGAACACGAATTTTATTTCTCACCTAAATATTGTTGTTATACAAAAACTTCACATTTTCTTTACAGCAAGAAAGTTTTTAAGAAATCGACCGTCAATGGTGTAGATACAGGAAAGAATCTCGAGCATCTTGTTTAATCATTTACAAGTTTATGTTAATATTTTTTTATGGACTACTATTTAGGATCTTTCATTTAGACTGTTTGACGGTGTAGCTACAGGAAAGAAATCTCTAGCATCTTGTTTCATCATTTACCAGTTTAAGTTAATATTTTCTATGGACTACTAGAATCTAGGATCTTTCATTTGCCATTAGGGTGTGTTTTAGTTCTGAATAATCGATTTTTTAGGTGATCCATTCATCTTTGGTTTAGCTTATTCAGTTTTCCAATACTTGTTTTGAGTCACATGCAAGTGCTCAGAGATCATAGTTTTGTCTGGTTCTGCTGTACTGCAATTTTATACCATATCAAATCTTTTATAGCTCAGCCAGGAGTTGAACAAAAGATCTTCCATTAATTGGAATGAACGACCAATCCTCTTAATAATTCGTAACAATCTTTCAATTATATAGTAAATATTAATTAGTCAGATCTTTTCTGGTTTTCTTGGACATAGCATGGGCCCCTGAATCTTTCAAGCGAAAACTGACATAATTTTTATGGATTATTTAGGATTTCTGTTAAAAAGGGTAAAAAATCTTAGGATGTTCTAGGTGAACTATCAATCTTCTTTAGAACAAAAAATATTTGGAAGGCTTCTTGATCCTATTAGATATGGGTAATTTCTCAACTGAACCTTCGAGGAGAAACAAGTGGACTGTAAAGGTTGTCTTGGCACGAAATGCAGAGGCAGAATAGTCACTAAACAATTTAAATTATGTCCATGGAAAAGGGTGGGAGCTCCAACCAGCAGAGATGAAGACAAATTTCCTCCCTGTAGGGTTAATCTAACACTAACATGTAATTATGACCACATCTTTTTCCTAATCCGCATAATTCAGTTAAAGAAAAGACAAGATCATACCAAAAGTTGCAGAACGGAAAGTAGTGGAGCCATCCTTGACGTTTCTGTGGGAAGCAACAATGGTCTTCGTCCTTCCCTCTCCAATCAACATCACATTAATCTTTTTCTTGGAAATCACCACATTTTCGTTGTAAACCCCCTGCTTGATAAAGATAACATATCGCTCCCTGCTATAGGAAGGCGCATTATTGACAGCCTCTCTTATAGTCTTGTAATGTCCAGTGCCGTCTTGGGCCACAGTCACATTGGCAAGCACAACACCAGAATTACGCACTCGTAAGAGCCTCCGATCCGCCGCAGACATCCACTCAGGAAATGACTCAGAAATTTCCTCAAATGGCTTAGAAATTTCTTTGCCCTGTTTCCCAAGTGGACGCCGCCTGTGCTGCAGGGGATGCGAGACATGAAACATATTGGTTTCCAGGTTGTTTTCCGGAAAGGAGATATTGAGCATGGCCAAAGCATTGCTTATCGACTGGGACAAATCATGAGATCTTTCCTGTAGCAGAGCCTTTACATTACTGCCCGATTCTTGAAGCCCATCAAAACAGGTATCCTGGTTCGTAAGAGCCGCGCTGAGCCATGTCTGAATGTCCACAATCTGGGCATTTGAGGGATCGACTTTCATTCGCGATATCTCCGCTAGCGAGTGGTTGAGGTGAAATATAGAATCCTGCAACAGCTCCATACAATCTTCCAACGCCATTTTCTCTATAGACTCCACGCCCTCAGGGGCTAATTTCAGAGCTACACTGTAGGCTTCTTGGATTTGACCCATTGTTACATTCACCGCCATATGGGCAAAATTCTTGGGGCTTTCTCTTTCGGCATTGGGATATGACAGCAGAGTTGAAACGCAGAGCTCCGGGTACAATGTTTTATTACAGGCTGAATCGATGATTCTGGAACTTGCTGCCCAAACTGATCTGCCATTTTGCAAATTTTGCCTGCGAGAAATTATGATGCCGAAGGACAAAGCCGTGATGGCAGCAGAGAGAATCAGTGTTGAGATTGCTATAAGCCATAGAATTTTTTTGCTGCCCAATTTCTTGCGCCGTGGTAAGCAACAGCAGGGGATCATTGTGGAACGCAAACAATTGAAGCAAAAGAGGCAGGATTGTTTTCTCAGACAGGATTGGTGCAAGACACTGACGTCAGTGCCAAGAACGCTCGAGAGAAGAAATTCAATTGAGCCAGAATCTTGCGCCATTGGTATAAGCCATTTTGAATCAAGCGCGTGAACATATATACCTTAAGGGGTTAAAGATTCAGAACAGATCACTCTTAAATAAGGTTAAATTGTTCATTTATGAATATGAACGTTGAAGGACAAAGAATACTTAGTATAATGAATTATGGCCTTGTCTTGATAAGTTATCCATGATGTCGAACCGTAGTTTTATTTTTAAATGTAATTTTTTATTTAAGTTTTTGGAATATTTTATTAGGGGAAAGGATCTAATATGTGAATGTGTTTTAATAGTTTTGATAGCAGTTGTTTAATTAATATTCACATTTGTTAATTTAATATCTACATTTGTTGATTTAATATCCAATTTGTTTTACAATATTGCACCAATAGTTGTGACTTTAAAGTTGTTATTTCTATGATGATTACCTATAATTGAATGAAATGTACTCTTAGTTGTTAAAAGCAACCAATCATGTGATGCCACATCAGCTGCTCAAATATGGGAATCATTTTTGCATGACTATTGGTCTCACCTTTTTGGGGGGTTATTTTTGACACCTTTGCAAAAAACATGTTGATGTGGCATCATATTTGATGATGTGGCCTTGAAACCTTAGTTATAAGCAGGGGACTAGCCAAGTAAGTTGTAAAAAATTGCGAGTGATTTGAAATTTTCACGTAGGATTTTGAGAAGTGTGATGTTAGGGTGCTCAACTACTTGATTTTCTACCCTAGTGAAAGGGAAAAAATATGAGCAACTTTTTCATTTTAAGGTTGCAAATTATTCAAATGTTCATATTTTAAAGGGTGAAAGATTTAGGTGACTTAACTAAGGTAAAAGTGTTCTTATATAAATATTGATGGAATTAAATAGAATATTTCTTATATGAATTATTGTTTGATAAATGATGTATTCAAAATACCAGCTTGTAGTTTTAATTGTGTAAGTATTTTTACCATCAATGTTTCAGATCACACTTTGTTATCCATCGTCACGATGAAAGAGAGTACAAGAGATTTGAATCCAAAAAGTTGATGCTAAAATACTTACATAATCAAAACTAGAAGCTCATATTTTGTATTCTAATAGATTATGAAAATCTAATTAACCTAAATGATGTTTTGCATAAATTTTTATGATATATTTTTATTCGTGATAGAATTGTTTTAATTTAGAGGTTGCAATTGATATGAAATCAAATTTTCTTGCTATTTATGTAGGTTTTAAAAAAAAAAGTTAATTTTGGAAAAAAATCAATGAAATAATATACTAGCACATTCCTTTTTAGAAAATCTATATAAAAAAGGTAAAGATATGTCATGATAAAGGAGCTACATTAATTATTCTTTTACATTTTTCTTTCTTTGCTTCGTTTTATTAAAAGGGTTATTTTGAAATGACTTATTATTTAATTTGATAAATAAAATAATAAATAGTTATATACTTCAGTAAATAAGAATATAAATCCCGAAGTGATAGTTTTGAAAATAAATTTCATTTCAAATTTTAAATAAGAATTTTGATAAATAAAATAGCAAATAGCTATATGACCCCTAATTGTATGAGATTTTGAAAGATCATTGCCTTTCGATAACAATTATTATCATCATAAGAAACATATTTGGTCGTAATCAATAAACAAAGACTCTTATAAAACATATAAATTTCCTTGATTCAATGGAGATGGGGCTAAACCTTGTTTGATTAAGGAGGAAGTTTAACGTAATTTGCACAAGTCATGACACTTTAAATCCTATGAAGAGCCACTATTAAATTTTTGGGATTTTGCATTTTGAAGAAATATGTTTAGAACATGTAAGATTGGAAAAAAAAACTCTTGACCAAGTGTTACAAGTAAATGCAAGCAAGCTCTCCTTAGATGGAGTTTATCAACCTCCAAAGGTAAATGGGTGTCTTGCAAGGAGCAATCACATCCATGTGCTTGTGATTTAACCTAATTCTATGGAGGAGGACATCAACTATGTGTCTCTGTCACACTTTGATTTGCAAGTTCATGGGTATTACAGTCTCACTTCCCTTTTTGGATTCATGGGATCCTCACACATAGAACTCAAAGGATGAGATGGAAGTGATATTGACTACCAATAGCTATTTTTTGGTAGTATTTTCTAATAATGTAATCAATTCCTTATCATGATATGATAATAGTATCATTGTTTTGGTGATAAAAGAACAACCCTCAAAGGAAGCCTCTAATGTTGTTATTAGGGGCCAAGCATCAAACGTAACTTTACCAGGAACTATCCCTAAAGTTTTTGGTCCTAATCAACCATCTTCTTCTCAAAGGCAATATAATGGTGTGGATCAATTGCAAAAGACTCCCGCTCAAATTTCAATCCTTGAGTTGCTAAAATTATCACCAAATCATAAGGAGATTCTAGAAAAGGATCTTGTGGAGACAATCGTTCCCGATAATTTGAATGTGGATAGGTTCCAGAACATGGTGGGTCATCTCATTGCACCTAATTATTTGTCTTTTTTTCCAAAAAAGATGACATGTCCATCAATCATCCCAAAAATCTTCCATTCTATATAGAAGTCTTGATTCATAAGCATCATGTCAAAAGAGTCCTCATTGATGGAGGAGCTGGTATAAACATTTGCTCATTGAGTCTAGTGAAAGCCCTAGGATTTTCTGAAGGTTTCGTGGATCCAAAGAAGAAAATCACTATTAAGGCCTATGATGATTAAGAAAGGTCTTCAAAAGGAATGGTGGTGTTTCCTCTTCAAGTAGGGCCAATAAGAAAATATGTTATTTGCCAAGTTCTTGAGATGAAGTTGACTTACAACATATTGTTAGGTAGACCATGGATACATGAAATGCAAGCAGTGCCATCCACATATCTTCAATGTATCAAGTTTCCATACATGGGAGAAGAAATTACTATAAGTGGAGATTGTTGGGATTAATGGGAAGTATGTACTGAGAGGGGAGGGGTGAATCAATACCTCTAAAAATTTTGTATCCCTTTTATCAATTAACCTTTGTAATCAATTTTATATCCATTCAATCTGATATATGTTATATTGATGTGAGTTTAATCAATTCATAACATTAACATACATGTGAACATTCATAGAAACATTCATGAAAGTAATTTGACACATAACACAAGATATGATATCGCAGAAAACTCTTGTAAGGAAGTAAAAATTGCGGTGGGGATGGTACCCACAAAATCTTCACTATCTGTAGATTGGAAGGGTTTGGTTAAGGCTTACAATTTTGATCACTTCTGATGATCTACCCTGTTAAGAGTATCGGTGGAGACTAGTTAAAGTCTACTATGTTAAGAGCTTTCGCAACACTGTTGAGTGTGCACTCGGTTAAGAGATTTGTTGTTGGGCTGTTAAATCCACCTTCCTTGAAAGGATTTTTACACTTTGCTCCACTTGTTAGAATGATAGCAAATTACAAATTGACCTGGTAAATGCAATCTCCTATTGCTGATATAGATCCAATTTAGTTTACATAAAAATATTATCACCTAATTGTGATTGATTAATACCTCTGATTATCGGTATCCTCTGTTCTTGGTTCTTGCTTTAACCGAATTCACCTTTTGTTGTTATTGTTCTTGAAACTCTCAATCTGATCCATAGATGTGCTTGTTTGATTCATTCATGTTCTCCTCTCTCTTCACATCATCTATTCATCCATAATAATAAAAAATTGCATCATCTATTTATAGATGGATTGACTTCATCAAGTTTTGATAAAACAAATGTTAACTCTAAGATCAGGTTTACAACTTGTACCTAGATCTCCTAGTCTAAGTGTTTTAAATCAATTAGAATGATTAAAGCACTTACATTCATGTATCTTGTCCCTAAAGAAATGGATTTAAAACAAATATATATCTTATAATACACTTGCTTTATCTGACATGGAAGTCAGATCCACTTCTTGTGGGCTGTAACAGACTTTTGGTTCTGTCTGTCAGTCATGCTCTTACTATCCTTTGGTTTTGTCCTATCGGTTACACTTTAAACTATTTTGTTAGTCTGCACTTTATCTTTCATGTCGGGTTCCTCTTTATCTTTCTGTCTTTTATTTTTTTGTTTACACACTAAGTTGTGTTGTCAGTTCTCTTTGCACTTAGTCATCTTTGGTGATCTTTTAATATTTGATCTTCGGTTTGCTCAGTCCTGTCTTTCGGTGTATGATTACCAGAAGTATTGTTTGCATACTAATGGAAAATTAATGTCATCAATCTCCCCCTTTGACATTAGTATCAAAAACTGATATGTGCAAAATACTAACAAAATGTTAAGTACATACACCATATATGGTCCTTAGTCATTTAATGACTCCCCCTATGTATATGTCAGTATATCTGTACATATGATATCTTTCCTTTTTCATATCATTTTCATCATTTTATCCTTTGTACATCATAGTACTCATACTATCATTTTCCATATAACTAGACCATATACATATCATATTTACCATTTGCCCATCTAAATGAATGAATGTGCATATCATCATTTTCCCCCTTTTTTGATATTAAGGGAAAAGGTATTAACCTTTAGAACTTATCAAAAATGTGGGAGTGTGAATACTTCATGTCTTCCATCATTTTCTCCCATTATTCTTTGAGGTTCTCCAGAGCCATGTGCTCAAGTGTGATCTTTGAATGCATGTCATAGATGTTGTCTGCTACAGACATCTTGGGTGTTCCTATCAGTTGCCTTGCTGAACTGATATGTTGGAGTAGTGTAAGGTTTGGCAGAAGTTGAGCTTGGAGCTCAGTTACTTCTTCCCTAAAGTGTGTTTCTGCCTCCCACATCTCTTACCTTAACCTTTTTATTTCAATTATCTTCTCATAATGTAGCTTGACTGCATTGTCTCCATCAGTGGTTAAGCTTTGTGCACTATTCGCTAGATCTGTATCCAGCTTTGCAATGCTGTCAATATTCTCCTTAGTGAACTTTTCTATTGTGCTCAATTTTTTAATCAAGGTTATAGCTTCAGATATTATTGGATCTAATTCAAATATGAATTTTGATAGCTTTACCTTATTTACTGCCACTTCTTGGCTGATGTTCTCAATAAGCTTTTGTTGGTACTTCATCTTGGCTCTCTCCTCTATTGCCTTCTTAGCATCAATATTATGAGTTGTGATTGCATCGATTAGAGTAGCTAATTGATCTAGAATGGGCTTGTTCTAATCAATGTCAACATCGAGAACAATTTGATGCAAAATGTCCCGTGTTTTCTCTAGGACCATGGAGTCCCTATGTTGTTTCTTCAGTTTTTCCTGCAATGCCTTCCGTTGGCATATTTATCCATATTCCTGTAATGCTTCAAAGTCAAGTGTAGATGGGTCACACTTAGGTATTTCAATAAGTTCATCTAGGGTGACCTCTAACTTTCTCTTCTTTGATTTCTTCTTCTTCTTTTGTGAGTCACTAGAATGTAAAACCATTGCCAGTTTCTCAGCTTTCTCTGTTGTGCTCAATGAAGTGACCTGTTGTGCTTCTTTCTGCTGCTTGGCATTGGTTTCAGCTTGTCGGGTGTCTATAGACGTCTCCACATTCACCTTAACATCATCAATATCATGCTTGTCAGTTTCCTCAAGAGTACCATCTTTACGTTTGTCTCCTTCATTGGTGTCCTTAGCTTCATCAGTTTTGGTTTCTGCATTCTTGTCTTGTGTATCTGCATCATTTTCTTTATCTCCTCCTATAACCTTATCAGTATCGATTATAGATTTAGTATCTCCGATGTCTTGTTGACCATCGGTGTTGTCTTTATTTTCTTCTTCCCTTGCATCCTTGGGAGTATCCTTTTCAGGTGAATTGCTTATTTCTTGCAGAATATTGATAGCTTGTATCAATATAGGCATATTGCCTGGAATATTCACTTGTGCATTATCAACTGTTGTGTCCTACTCATCGATTTTATCCTTTGCAATAATGACATCTTCATCCTTATTCACTTCCTCTTCTGGTTCATCGGTAATGTTAATTACATTAGTATCCATAATGTTGTCATTTGTGGTATCTAGCCATGATTCATCTACATTTGCAGTCTTGTTGCCTAGTGTATCATCTTCTTTTTTATCTAACTCAATAGATGTGTCATCTTGAGTTGCCTTGTCAACATCTTGTTGTTGAAGGTCTTTGTTGGGGCTTTCCTCCTCAGTAGGTCTATTCATTATTTTACACCATTTCTTGTGGTTGTCCTACTCGAGCTCTATAAGCTTTCCTTCAATAAATTTTTATGCTCTCAACTTTGGTGAGAACTCCTTGTACTTTTCCATCATTTCATCTATTTCTACCTTCTTTGATTCAGGTGGCATGAGAGAAACCAATACTCTTTCTCTTATCTCTTTCTCATTCTTCAAAGAGAATATCCAATGAGAGTATAGTCTATCCAAGAGTTCCCTTGGTACATAACTACCTTCAAACTGAATTGGTACATATTTGAACTTGTACGTTTTAGCTATGATGGCGTCCTCTACTTTATTCTGATCTTTTGGGTCTAACTTCAACCATCTTCTGATATTTGAATCTGATATAGATCAAGAGTTTGCAATAGATTTGCATATGTCATCAATAGAATCAGGAGGTGTTACCTTGACACTTTCTGCTTCCATAGCTTCATCCTGCTTAGTGTCTTCTATATCCTCTCAGGTTCTTATGAATTTCCTTCATGTTTTGTTTTTCCCTCTCTTCGGTGCGGGAGCTTTCCTATTTTAAGTCCTGACCTTTCCTTTCTTTAGAGGTGGAGTAGAATCTTTTGATGTTTGGCTTCTTGTCCCAGAGGCAGTTGTTGTCCTTGGATTTTTGGTTGATCAGTGGAAGAGGTGGTGAATCTGACTCTGTTTCCTCAGAGTCATCCTTTCTTTCATCTTTACTGACAAATAACTATTCTTTGGTTTCTTCCTCCTTTTCAACTTCTTCATCCTGTTCAGCTTCTTCCTCGGTTGCTGACAGTATCTTCTTTAGATTCTTCACCATTTTTTCTTTCTTCCCAACAATTATCTTAACAACTTGGCCATATTTTATTCTTGTCTTGGCCTCTTCATGTGTTCAAAATTTTGGTTGTTTCTTATCCAATGGTTCATTGATCAAGGAATCAATTGCCTTAGTTGCAAGATCAATGTTGATCTTATACTCTAATGGTTTCTACCATGTTGTCCTTGGTACATCAGGCTTAATGTATGTAATGTCAGTTTCAACCATGAAGCATATCTCATCCTTATATTTTTCAATGAGTTTCTCGGGGATTCTTACCCTCTTTTGAATTTGGTCTTTGAATACATTTAATTATTCATCCATGACTGTCTCAAAGTTATCTCCCAGTGTAGCTATGTGCTCACTGATTTGCATGGTGACCAGTTTGGTGATGTCTCATTTAACATCTCCTACCGATGAGAATGTTTCTTGAAAGTAAAAGAAGATACACATTATTAGTGAGCCAAACTTATAAGTGTTTGACTTTGCATTCTTGATAGTCTTTATATTGTCTTTTAACTGATTCAGGAGTAGTTCAGATAGGTCCAATTGTGTTCCCTTCTTCACTATTTTGAACATTGTGTCCACTGCACTTGATGCTATGTTGTTCAGTCTACTTGCTTGGAATAATTTATAGCCCAGAACACATGCACCGAACTTTATCTCATCATCAATTATTGTTGTAACTTTTAGTCCTCTGCCATCCCATTTGGCTCCTGTCATTTTCTCGGTCTCAGCCTTCGGTGGATGCTTGAGTGCCTTTACTTTTTTGGTTATGGGGTAACTAGTGACCGCATGGATGAAATCTTGGGTTATTACCATCGATTCATCAAGCTATAGCTTGTTGTTATGCATTCAGCTTAGCACTAACCGAATCCATTCAGTTTTGAAAACCTTCGGGAACATTAGGGCATTGGTGATCCCTTTCACTTCAATGTGCTTGTGCTCATCTTTTAGTGCTCCATCATTTTTACACAACTTTTTATAAGCTTCTTCAACCTCTGAAGTTCCTATCTCTTCAATCTTGTAGTGTATGAGGGATCAAACATCTTCCATGAGTAAAACTGTAGCTGAGATGCATGAAAATTCTCCAGCGTCATTAGGTTGTGAGGAAACCTCAGGATGGATCTTGTAGTTAGGTTCCTCACATGCTAAATTCTTAATGAGTTTGAACTCATCTTTCTTTGCGTTCTTGGATTTCATGGTTCTTGATGTCAAGGCCATTTCAAATTTAGGGCTTCATACGAAATGTGTGAGAAAAGAGTTGTCGGTCTCGTAGAAATTACTATTTATGCTTGCAAAGATTTTTGATCTACTTGGGAGTGTTGTTGGTCGAGTCGTGATCGCTATGTAACTTAGTTTCTTTCTGCTCAAAAATTGCCTTGGTCGCTTTGTTCTGGGTATCATGACAAATGAGTTGTCATGTGGCCCTATTTATAGTCATTGCACTAAAGTGCATGCCATAGATATTTACCAGCTCCTTGGTGTATGAAGACTGAGTTTTTCGGTGAAGGCTTCACTTTCCTTCGGTGACACTTATAATGTTTCAGAGCATTCGCTAATTCACTTGCTTTTATCGACAGGTTTTGGTGTTGCTGACAACTTGTTTATTTGCTTGTTTACCAATGAGGCTTGGTTTATACTTAGCAGCTTTGCTTTCAACCGATGCTTCTCGGTAAGTGTAGGCAGTCTCATTTTTGAGTGTATACCAACGGGTTTCGGTATATATGCCCGAAAACATAGTTATCACATATTTTAACAAGTAATACCATGATGCATCTTCGCTTATGCTAATTTGGCATTATATCAATATATTATGGAACTGATGTAAATTAATAGCTTGGGTTAATGTAGTTCCATACTTGTTCTGCTTAGGTGGGGGTGATGATGTCACTAGATCCATTGGATGGGGTGTCACCATTTGCATTTCTCATTCCAGCTTCATCATTGCTTGAAGCTTTTCTCCACATTTTATCTCTTTCTCTTCGGATATCTTCAATGGTGTTTCCATTGGGATATGTGCTTGTCTCTGTCATTTGGTCTCTGCAGTCTTTCTTGACATGACTAACTTTATGATAGTGTAAGCGTGTCATTCTAGGATTAGTCCAGCCTCTAGACTTTCTAGTCCACTATCTCATACAGTTTGTAGAAATGTGACCATATCTCACACATGTTGTACAATTTGTCCAAGTATTTTAGTCCCATACATACTAATTACCGACTCTCTTCGGTTGATAGGGAGTTTCTTGACCTTTAGGTTTCCATGCTTGCCTTTTCTTTTTCCAGCATTCAAGAGTTGTGTGCCCATTAATTGAGTATATGACAATATTTGTCCATGTAGGTTTCCTTCTTTGGTTGTTTCTGTTGGAATTATATTGAGATAATTTTTACTGAGAGGGGAGGGGTGAATCAGTACCACTAAATCTTTTCTTGGTTAGCCCATTAACCCTTACTCATCAGTTTGTAAAATATCTTATCTATATGTTCATCTTTCTTTATGCGTATGAAATCATATCATAAATTCCATTTGATGTGTAATAGTAAAAGAAACATACATGAAATTTGATAACACATAACACAAGATATGGTATCGCAGAAAACACCTATTAAGGAAGTAAAAACTGTGGTGGGGATTGTTACCCACAAACTTCACTATTTGCAGATAAGAAGAGCTGGTTAAGGCTTACAATTTGGTCACTTCTGATGACCTACCCTGTTAGGAGTATTACAGTG
>MU224605.1:2422515-2437545 GCA_018584345.1 Thuja plicata | reverse complement strand
CCCAGTCTTGATCTCATAGTCAAGTTTTTCTAGCCAAGATTTTCTTGGGACTACTGCTTGAATGTAGGTGAAGTCAGTATCCACCATAAAACAAATGTCATCTTTGTATTCCTCAATAAGACTTTCATTAATTCTATTCCTTGCTTGTAGCATATCCTTATTTGCCTTAAATTACTCATGGATAACATTGTCAAAATCTGTGCCTAGTGTTTCAATGTATTCATTAATCTACATGGTAATGGGTCTGGTGGTGTCCCATGTTACTTTTCCAATTGAAGGAAAGTACTCTTTGAAGTAGAAGAATATACATATTATGAGAGAACCGAACTTACATGTGTTTTTCCTTGAGGACCTTATGGTGCACATGTTCTCTTCAAATTGATGCAATAGGATCTCTGCTAGATCCATCTTCTTCCCCAGTTTGATGATTTTGTAGGCTGTGCTCATTGCAGTGCTAGAGATGCTGTTCATTCTGCTAGCTTGAAATATCTTATATCCAACCACGCAAGCACCAAATTTTAGCTCTGCATCAGTGATAGTGTTTACTTTTAGTGCCCTCTTGTCAGATTTAGCTCCGGTTAACTTTTCCAGTTCTGCAATAGAAGGATGTTTATGAGCCTGAGGTTTGTTGGTTGTTGGATAGCCTGTTACTGCATGTATAACATCTTTTTTTATAGCCTTTTGCTTCTTCAACCACAAAGCGTTGTTATGTACTCTGCTTAGAATAATCTTAATCCACTCTATCTTAAAAACCTTTGGGAAATGAAGTGCATTCGTCAGACCTTTCACTTCTAAGTGTCTATGCTCTTCTTTGAGCTTTCCATCATCATCACAAAGTGCCTTATAGGTGTTTTCTAGGTTTAGATCTCGTATCTCCGAGATCTTGCAGTGTATATATGACCTAATGTCCTCGACTAATAAAACCCTAGCTGGGATTCGGGAGAATGCTCCAGAATCGTCTGGTTGAGAGGCAATCTCAGGATGTAACTTATATTTTGGTTCAACACATGCCCCTCTTTTAACAAGTCTATAAGGTTTTGTCTTGTCAACCTTGATTTTCTCTACCCTAGACGTAGATGCCATCGTATTTGAAATTTAGGGATTTCCGTGAATCAAAATAGTGCTTATCGATGAGTAAAGGAATGTATTGAATGTCTGTGATCCCCTTCAAATCTCAATGCTCTATGGATTCCTTCTACTGGGTCACTTCTCAAACTACACAAAAATCGCTCTGCTCTGCTCAAAAATCTCAGGTGTGAGAATGAGCTTACCCGTCGGGCTTTTATACTTTTTGGTGCCCTAAGTTGTCATTAATGCTTACCAACTTTGTCGGTTTATGAAGACTGCCTCTGTCGGTAAATACATTCATAACTCCTCCAATGTCTTTGCAAAGCGTCGGGGTAGCTTAGCGGTGTTGGAGACTTCACCGATAATCATCGGTGATATTGCAACAATTGCTTTTGTAGATTCAGTGTATACCGATACTTGTCGGGTTACATACAATTTGTGTAATGACAAATATATTTTGGTAAGTATTGCATGTCTTTTCTGTGTGTGTTCACCAATGCATATCGTGCCCAATAACTGATGGTTGCTTTATTGTAGATTATCAAGTAACATTATATTGCATCTTTATTCATACCTATATAACAATATGAACTATGTGTAATGGAGCTGATGCATAATAAAACTTGTGATAGTGCAGTTCCATACTTGTGCAATCTAGTTAGATGTAGTGATGTCACCAGATCCAGTAGATGGGGTGTCATCATTTGTGTTGCTTGTACTAGCACCTTCAGTGTTTGTGGCTTTTACTCACATCTTGTTTCTCATTCTTTTGATGTCATCAATGGTATTTCCATTGGGATGAGTATTTGTGTCTGTCAATCGGTCTTTGCAATCTTTTATCACATGTCCAACTTTATGATAGTGTAAACATGCCATACCTAGATTTGACCATCCTCTTGACCTTCTGGTTCATTTTCTCATACAATTTGCAGAAATATATCCATACCTTCCACATGCTATGCAATTTTCCCATGTGTTATAGTCCCAAACATATGAGTTACCTTCTCTGGTTGGTTTGTATCTTTTATCAGTTTCTTTCTGAGTCCAAGCTTTGTTGTTCTTTTTCTAGCATTCCTCATGTGTATGCCCATTCATTTTGCATGTAGGACAGTACTTGTCCATATAGGTTTTTCTCTTTGGATTTATCAATTTGGATCTACACTCATGTGCCTTGTGTCCTTTCTTTTGACATTTATAACAATTACCAATAAAAGTAGATTGTGCTTGAGAAATACCTTTCATTTTGCTTCTGCAAATGTTTGAGGTGTGGCCTAGTTTTTCCATAGTGATTGCATGACAACTTCTTGGATCTTGGGGTTGTGAAAGCATTCCTCTTATCAGTTTGATTAGAGGATTCTTCATTCTCATTGTACCCTAATCCTGTGTAGTTGTTGATTCTTCTTTGTCCATTAAGAAAGTCATCCATCCGTTTGTTGCTATCCTCAGCCTTTTTGATCAATTCATTGTGTTGAATCTGAATTCTGATTTCATGCTTTAGTTTTTCATTTTCTTCCCTTAGTTCACCAATGGTCTGTATTCTTTCTATGAGTTTTATATATAATATGTTTGCTTCTTGACTCATAAGAATAATCTGATTGGTGACCTCATGGTGATGCTCAGTGAGTTTTTGAATCTCTGATTCTTTTTCTTGTAGCTTCTCTGTAATTTTCCTCCTGTCATCAATAGCTAGTGTTCTTTCATTTTCAACTTTTCTTGCATCATTCATAACATCAATCATTTTTACCATGTGAGTCTCTTGACTAATTTGCAGCATCTTGATTTGATCTATCAGATGTAGATTGATCTCCTGCATACTTGTAATCTCTTCAGCTGATGCATTTGAAGCTTTGTTCATTGATGATTATGCTGCTTCAAAATACTCTTGTATTTCCATTTCTTTGTAGTCTCTCTCATTCAACCTGGTTGCCATAATCTATCTTTCATAAAGAAGTTTTCTTAGCTTTATCTTCACCTCCTTATACTGCTCATAGTTTATTTGCATCTGTAACTGCTCATTCTCAATAGTAATGTCTAGTCTAAACTTATCCATTGCTCTGATCTTTTCTCTCAAGTCTTTAAGATTTTCAAGAGAGAGACTCAACTCTAATACCAATTGTTGGAATTATATTGAGATAATTTGTACTGAGAGGGGAGGGGTGAATCAGTACCACTAAAACTTTTCTTGGTTAGCCCATTAACCCTTAGTCATTAGTTTGTAAAATATATTATCTATCTGTTCATCTTTCTTTATGCATATGAAATCATATCATACATTCCATTTGATGTGTAACAGTAAAAGAGATATACATGAAATTTGATAACACATAACACAAGATATGGTATCGCAAAAAACTCCTGTTAAGGAAGTAAAAACTGTGGTGGGGATTGTTACCCACAAAATTCACTATCTGCAGATAAGAAGAGCCGGTTAAGGCTTACAATTTGGTCACTTATGATGACCTACCCTGTTAGGAGTATTACAGTGGAGACCTGTTAAGATCTACTTCGTTTGAAGCTTTAGCAACACTGTTAAGTGCGCACTCTTTATCTACTCGTCGGTAGCCTCTGTGTGTTCTTGTTAATTGATGTATTCTATTTCTGCTCTTTGCATGAATTCTACCTTCTGCTCCTTAGATGCTCTTCGTGGCTATCAATTATTAAGAATTCATGTACTCACAATTGAGTATGAACATCTATTTATACTAATCTAGGCTCAATTCTTGATTCATGCAATTACACGTTAATTCTAGATTCAAGATATACAACTTGATCTTGATCTGTAGTTAGATATGCTTTTGATCCGTTAGGATGCTTTAAAGCATTTACATAAAGCATGCATGACCATCTAATATGATTTAAAACAAAAATAAAACTCTACAAATAGATTTACATTGCTTTAATCGACGTGTAAAACTTAGATCCATAATTTGCGGTTTCTTGATCTGGCTATCGGTTCTGATGGTCGGTTTTCTTGATCATCGATGTTCCTTCTTGAACATGTCATTGGGTATGCTTGTCTGTTCCTGTCAGGTTGATTCTAGAAACTGTGTTCCCCGGTAATGCTTGTGTTCGCTGGTAATGCTTGTGTTCGCTAGTGAAGCTTGTCACATTTCTACTTAGCATTTTTTCTCAAAAATTCTTTGTGCTGTCGGGTATGCTTGTATTTCACCGGTACTGCTTATGGTTCACTGGTGATGCCTAATGTCTGCCGGTAATGCTTTCTGTCTGTGTTTTTCCTCTGAGAATACTAATGGAAAAATAATTTCATCAGTTTCATCTCATACTTACATTCATATGCTTTATGTCCTTTCTTGTTACATTTATAACAGAATCCTATGAATGAAGATGTAGATTTAAGAATACCTTTCATTTTGCCTCTACATACATTTGATGTATGGCCTTGCTTTCTATAGTGATTGCATGTAAGCTTTCTTGGTCTTGAATTTGTGTAGAAATCTTTGGATCAGCTTGATTTGATGATTCTCCATTCTCGGTAAAACCTAGATCATTGTTGTTGTTGACTCTTTGTTGTCCTTCAAGAAAATCATGCATTGTTTTATTGCTTTCTTCAAATTTCTTGATAATTTCATTATGTTGTTGCTAGATTATTATTTCATGTTTCAAATTTTCATTCTCATTCCTTAGTTCACCGGTAGCTTCTATTCTTTCAATGAGTGCAACATTTAATCTGTTTGCCTCTTGACTCATAAGAATAATCTGATTTGTAATCTCATGGTGATGCTCTATAAGTCTTTGTATTTCAGACTCTTTTTCTTGTAGCTTTTCTGTGATCTTTCTTCTATCATCAATAGCTAGTGTTCTTTCTTATTTAGCTTGTCTAGCATTGTTCATGACATCAATCATCCTTACCATCTGTGTCTCTTGACCGATTTGCAGAGATTTAACTTGTCCAGCCAGATGTAGATTGATTTTAGTCAGGCTTGTGATGCTTTCTTCTGATGTATCTGATGCTTTTCTTGTAGTTGATCCTGAAGACTCAAAGAATTCTGGTATATCTTTCTCATGATAATCTATCTCATTGTAGCGAGATGCCATATTCTTTCTTTCATCTAGCAGTTGTCTCATGTTGATTCTAGCTTCTTTATACTGTTCATAGAACATCTGAATTTCAAGCTTTTTATTCTCAATATTTTTGTCTAGTGTGTACTTCTCCATTGTATGATCTTTTCTCTTAAGCCTTTAAGCTTTCCAAGAAGAGACTTCTACTCTGATACCAATTTTTGGGATTAATGGGAAGTATGTACTGAGAGGGGAGGGGTGAATCGGTACCTCTAAAAATTTTGTATCCCTTTTATCAATTAACTTTTGTAATTAATTGTATATCCATTTAATCTGATCTATGCTATCTTGATGTGAGTTATATCCGTTCATAACATTAACATACATGTGAACATTTGTAGAAACATTCATGAAAGTAATTTGATGCATAACACAAGATATGATATTGCAGAAAACTCCTATAAGGAAGTAAAAACTACGGTGGGGATGGCACCCACAAAATCTTCACTATCTACAAATTGGAAGGGGTCGGTTAAGGATTACAATTTTGATTATTTCTGATGATCTACCCTGTTAAGAGTATCGATGGAGACCTGTTAAAGTCTACTCTGTTAAGAGCTTTAGCAACACTGTTGAGTGTGCACTTGGTTAAGAGATTTATTGTTGGACTATTAAATCCACCTTCCTGATTTTTACACTTTTCTCCACTTGTTAGAATGATAGCAAATTATGAATTGACTTGGTAAATGCAATCTCCTATTGCTGATACAGATCCAATTTAGTTTACATAAAAATATTATCACCTAATTGCGATTGGTTAATACCTCTGATTATTGGTATGCTATTTTCTTGGTTCTTTCTAACCAAATTCACATTTTTTTGTTCTTGTCCTTGAAACTCTCAATCTGATCCATAGATGTGCTTGTTTGACTCATTCATGTTCTCCTCTCTCTTCACATCATCTATTCATCTATAATAATGAATGATTGCATCATCTATTTATAGATGGATTGACTTCATCAAGTTTCAATAAAAACAATGTTAACTCTAAGATCAGGTTTACAACTTGTACCTAGATCTCCTAGTCTATGTGTTTTAAATCAGTTAGACTGATTCAAGCACTTACATTCATGTATCTTTTCCCTAAAGAAATGGATTTAAAACAAATAGATATTCTATAAATAGAAGGCACTTGATTTATCTGACGTGGAAGTTAGATCCACTTTTTGCGGGCTGCAACTGACTTCGGTTCTGTCTGTTAGTCATGCTCTAAATGTCCTTTGGTTTTGTTCTATTGGTTGCACTTTAAACTATTTTGTCAGTCTGCACTGTATCTTGCATGTTGGGTTCCTCTTTATCTTTCTATCTTTTTATTTTTGGTTTACACACTAAGTTGTTTCATCTGTTCTCTTTGCACTTAGTCATCTTCGGTGATATCTTAATATCTGATCTTCAGTTTGCTCAGTCCTATCTTTCGGTATATGCTTACCGAAAGTGTTGTTTGCATACTAATGGAAAATTAATGTCATCATAGATGTGAATCCATTCCAATATTGCAACATGGTTAAACCTATACATGATACTTTCATCCCACACAATAGTGAAGGGGCTATGTCAAGTGCTCCTAGAGCGTATGCGCAAGATCATGAGGGGCCAAACTATGCCCTTAAGTGGCAATGAAAAATCAACAAATAAGGGTTAGTCAACTTGACGTAAAAATTTGAACTAGCTATGAACCTTATATCAAAAATTTGTAAGAATAGAATCTATAGGAAATTGAATTTAGTTTCTAAACTACTAGGCCTTTTTTGAAAAAAAAATTAATATGATTGGTGAAAAATTATAGATTTCAATGCAGTAGTACAAAAATTTTAGGAAAAAAATAAGAAGTAGGTGCATGTCTGACCACCTTAATCATAATCAAATGATAATATTTTTTTATAAGATTTTATATATAAGTAGTAGAATCATGCCCGGATGTGACGCATATTTTTTTGTAATTTTATTCCAAAAAATAATTAATTATGAATTTTCTGCTACAACATTTTTAGAATAAAAAAAATCTCGTGTCTGACCACCTTAACTCATTGAAAACTTTACAAAATTCAAAAAAAAGAAATTCCCTTATAGTAGGTGAAGCATAGAATGTGACACATTTTTTCAGATTTCAAAAATGTTATACCCTTTGAAAGTTATAGTTGTTTTTCAATCAGTATATAAATCAACACTTTAGAGGTAACTCAATTAGAAAATAACTAATAATTACTTACCAAATTCAAAATTTGACAGCAATTATATCGATAGAAAGCTGATAATCTCCTTAAGATACCTTTTTGTTTCATCAAATTTGGGTAAAAAAATTTGTCATCTACATGGTCGAAGTCTGGAACTCAGAGAAATAGGGGAAAAAAATATTTTTGTGACATTTTTAGAGTTGACCATGTAGGTTGTTAGAATAACAGAGAGGGGGGGTGAATTAGTGGCCTTAACAATTATTCCAAAAATTCAACCAAAAACTTATCTCTCAAATATAATACCTTCAATTATCTTACAGTCCCAATTTCATCAAGATGTATGCCATAAATAATCTTTAACAAATATAAACTGCTCAGTAAGATATACTATTTATCTTTTCTAGACTTTACCAAATAGCAGCAAATAAACTTAGTGTTTAACCGACCAATCTAGTTTCAATTATGTGTAAAACAAAATATCAATGCAATGAAACATATACACATTTGACACAGATTTTAACGTGGAACCCCAATATGGGAAAAAACACCTGGGACTGGTAACCCAAAATATTTTCACTCTTCTAAAGTGAGCTCGGTGAAGAGCCAACCTTGTTAAAGGTTACAATACACACTGTTAAGTGCGACCTTGTAAGAGGATTTAAAACCAATAGTTTGTCTTTTGACCTAGCACTCAGTATGTTGTCAACAAGAAAACCTTTTGATACTCTTGAGTATCTCAATACAATAAGGATTTTTAAATCCCAGTCGGTTAAGAGATTTTCTTAATCAATAGTAAAACTAATATAGTAAATGATCTTTTCAAAATACAACTTTGATTTGTAAATATTCAGATCTATTGTTAGTTCTATAATACCTCTCTGATCAATATACACTTCAGTTTCTTTGCTCTCTTTCTTTATTCTGCTCGGTGAATGCTATGTCCTCTATTGCTCGGTGTCCGCAGAATTCCTTGGCTCTATTCTTCAACCCGTATGATTAGATCTGCATAAAGAGTTCTACCTTCACACAAAATATACTCGGCATTCCTCTCTTTGATAATGAATTCCTTGTCTCTTTATATAGACATGATTAGCCTCTCAGTCTCCTTGTTTTTTTCATAGATCTCTCCTTGATCTGTAAAACTCGTCATGCTTTCCTTTATCTCGTAAATATTTCCTTTAGTTTATTTCATAAATATCTCCTTGATAACTGTGAATAAAATGTGCTTTAAATCTCCTTCCTTGCTTTATCTTAACTAATCATTGATAATAAAACAATCAATCAGTCAATCCCTAAATTTTAGCTCTGCCAGCTAAGCAATTTTGTCATTCTTTAACTCTAGTTATGCTCGATCATCAAATCCAATTATTCTCAGTCATCAACTCCAGTTATGCTTGGTAATCAACTTCAGTTATTCTTGGTAACACTTGCTCGGTTACTGTTGTGCTCAGTATACACTGTGAACTACTCAGTGTTCACTATCACTCAGTGTATACAGACCATTTATGTTTTACCGACCACATAAACTTTGTCTCTTCAGATCTTCAATTTTATGACAATATGTGTATGACAATCAAACCATATCAAGTTGACATCAATGACAATATAATAAATTAATTGAATTAATGTCTTGCATTCACTTTTGCAACTCGATGATCATCAACTTATCATCTTCAAACATTCAATCAGTTATAGTTCATGAATCTCTCCCTTTGGCATTGATGGAAACACAATATGAAATATGCAATATAAAACATGTCATAACATACCAAACTTATTATTCTATAACCAATTCAAATATCTGAATCTTAGTAAGCTCTTCTAGCTCAGATTTAATATGTTTAATCACAAAAAAAATGTTTACCATATAGCTCTCCCTATAGATTTGATTGTGTTGTGTGCTCTGCCTTTCATCATTCCCTTCAATGGATAGGTGTAGCAGTTCTATCTTTTGATTTTGTCTCTCCCTTTCTTATAGAATCTCTTCTCCCTTTTTGGATAGATATGTAGTGTTAACTCTCTCCAATTCTCTCCCTTTGATGGATGGTTATTTCATTTATAGTAACTTTTAGATATTCTCTCCCTTTGTGTTGTAGAATCACTTCTCCCTAATGGATTTTTAATTTCTTCTCCCTGATGTATATTTCATTGAATCTTTCTCTCCCTTTGACAACAATGCCAAAAAAAATATACAGCTCTGTAGTAGCCAACAATATCTCTGGTGTTTGGTTCAGATAAATACCTTTAGTGTACTGATATGTCATTGCAATACATATCTCAGATTGCATCAACATGATTAATCTTCTGATAATGTGTAGGCTGATGCAACCTCTTAGTCATCTTAGTGACCATTAGATAAGAGACGAACCCCTAGTCTATTCCTCAGGTATTCAAATGTATCTTTTGGCAATGGTTTTGTGAATATGTCTACTAGTTGTTCTTTGTATTATACATATTCCAGTATTACATGTTTATTTTGTACTTGTTCCCTTAAGTAATGATATTTAATAGATATGTGCTTTGTCTTAGCATGCATCACATGGTTCTTTGAAATGTTTATAGCACTTGTATTATCACAATGGATAATTAATGGGTCAATAATTTCCTCATTCATACCTTTCAGCAATTTCTTGATCCATGCAATGTTAGAGCAATTTACAACAACCACTACATATTCTTCTTCCACAATTGATTGAGATATGCATCCTTTCTTTTTACTTATCCATGTGACAAGTCTGTCACCCATAAAGAATTCTCCTCTTGTATTCCTCTTCCTATCATCTATGTTTCCAGCCCAATCAGCATCAGTATAAACTTGTAGCTCAAATTTGCATTCTTTATTGTACCACAAACCATAGACTTCAGTATTCTTCAGATATCTCAAATTCTTTTAACAATAGTCATGTGTGATTCCTTAGGGTTAGCAAAGAATCTTGCATCTATACGAACTACATGTGATATATCAGGTCTAGTGTGTACAACATACATTAGTTTACCAATCATAGATTTGTATAAGGTTTGATTTACCTTGGTTGTCATGTCTTTCTTTGTCAATTTGCATCTAGTTGCCATAGTTGGAATCCAGTTGCCATTGTTGGAATCCAGTTGCCATAGGTGTTCCAACTGGTGTGGAGTCCTCCATCTTGAATATCTTCAGAACTTCTTTGATGTATTTTGATTGTGTGACATGTATATTCCTTCATCCTGTTGTAGAATCTGTAGACCAAGAAAAAAATGATCTCTCCAAAAATTGACATTTCAAATTCTTTGCTCATTTCATCAACAAATGATTTGCATAATATATCATTACCTCCAAATATGATATCATCAACAAATATCTCAGCAATCAAAATCTTATCATCAGTATCTCCTTTCAAATATAGATTATTGTTGTCACTTGTTCTAACAAATGCAATACTAATGAGATAAGAGTGATGTCTTTCACACCATGCTCTTGGTGCTTGTTTCAATCCATACAAGGATTTTTTTAGTGTACAAACCATGTTCCTCTTGTTAGGATCAACAAACCCTTCAGATTGTTCAATGTATACCTCCTCTTCTAGTATTTCATTCATAAATGCAGATTTAACATCCATTTGGTATACTTTGAATCCTTTAAAAGCAACATAAGAAAGTAGAATTCTTACTCCTTCTAATCTAGCAACGGGTGAAAAGTTTTTTCCATAGTTAATACCTTCTTCTTGTGCATACCCACTAATACATTTGAGGTCAATTTTTTACCTTTAATTGGTCAGATTTTCTACCAAGATTGGTCAAATGATCCACAAATGGTTCTGTTGCTATTTTTCTAGTCAAAATTTTGACACATCATTGTTAAGGTCGAATTTTCTACGCCAATCTTGGTTCAAATTGACATCTGCAATTGGCAAGTTTATTTGACGAACTTTTGACCAATGTCGGTTGAAATGTTTGGGCCATTCGACCAGGATGCCAAGCCCACGATGCTAAATTTTGACACAGAATGGTCGATATGTAGACTATTCTTGGTGAAAGTTTCAACCAAAGTTTGTCAAAATTTTGACCAATATGGAATTTAAAAAAAAAAACACCTGAAGCTAAATATCCAGAGTAATCACCAACAGTATCCTGGTTGGTGATTAGTCTAGATATTTAACTTCAGGTGTTACTTTGCATTAATGTATATGGCTTTGTATTTTTTTATGTTACTTTACTATTAGCATAATGGTTTATTATGAACTTATTTGATGCTGGTTACTAGCTATTAAATGAGGCAACTACAAGCATTTTAATAGATTTTCATAATTAAACAAGAGCTCTACAGAGCTATAGTCCCTCCTTGTGCAAGAAAGGATAAGTATAAAGCATTGCAGGAGTTGTTTGAAGAGAATAAAATCCAATAAACACATTTGTCTATATGGTAAAAACAAAAGTGATGATTACAAATTTGATATTGGACATTGTGCTTAGTAAATGTTCTGACATTGTCCGGTGCACAATGCAAATCTTGATTATTTTCAGTTGTTGATTTCAAAAGCTGACAAAATGAAACTAGCATAGTTAACATAATTAAAACATTAGTCTTCTAGCATAGAGCTGAAGAGGATGTCAATGCAGGAAGCCAGTCTTTGTGCATAGATGAAAAGTAAAACTACTCCAAATGATACACGTTGCAAATAGTAACTATTACAAAATTTCACAAAAATTAACGTACATATTGTGACCATTGCTGAATCTTGCTGCAGATATTGTAATTAAAATTTAGAGAATTAATTGTTAGATCTTGTAATTTGGAGAGAGAAAGAACATTGTCTACAAGGAAATTAAAACCTAACATGGAAATGTTTGATGAAGTTGTCCAACAAACTAATGTATGTCCAAAAATATAAACTTATATAAACAAAGTCTCAAGAAAAATTGCAAATGAAGAAAACAAAGCAAGGGAACCAAACAACAAATAAAAGAAAGAAACAAAGCTAGATATCAACATTCAATAATTTAAGTGCTCAAGGTGTTTTCCATTGACTGAAAACCAGCAATTTTTTTTCATCTAAGTTTTTGTACTAGATTATGTTATTTCCCAAGCCAATGATGATAAACACTATACAAAATATCTTCGAGTCATCTATTTTTGGTTACTTTGAATATTAGTATAGTTTATAAACTTTTTCTACCATATGAAGCAATCAACGGTCTCCACTGATTATCTGGCTTTTGTACTCAGCTAAAGTTTGGGGATTGAAAATGTGAAAGTCAATGGGAATGATAGAACCAAGGTTTAAAGAGAATAAATTCAGCAATAATAGATGGTTGAACGTAGAGAAATCTAAATTATTTTCAGTACTTGGACAATGCACATGAAGTAGATCACTCATGCCAAATAAATCAGCATCAATGCTCAATGATGTGAAGATAAATTTCTCAATTTCTCAAAATTTAAACTAAGAATATGCTGGGAACAGTTTTCTAGTACAATAAACATTTACTGGCAGACACCCTAGTCAATCAATGATAAATGCATGCAATGTTGTTATAAATGAAATATTCAAAATTTCCAAACAAAATTTGTTTACATAACAAAGGTAAAGTAAATCTCAATAGCAACTTACATCATATTGATGCAGATCCTTCTCAGGCAGGTGTGCAAAAAATTGATTAGCCTTGACAATACACCTTGCACCACTTTTCCCCATTCCTACACACAATGGGGATCACACTTCCTTGCTTGAAAATAGTGTTTTTCCAGTTGTTACAATCTCAGTTTTGACCAAATTGTTGCTATTACTAAGGAAAACTATCATGTGAAGTTGACAATCTAATAGTAATACTACAAATCATTTTGTCTAAGTATGAGTGCTAACATTATTAAAAACCAAAAAAATTAGGATTGTTAAATGATTTAGCATTCAAATCATTATGGATTAAAATCCTTCTGATGTCTTATCCATGCTCTTCAAGTCTATTGTTAAAGACCCTTTTATTATCATCCTAGCAGACACATTCACTATATTATGAAAATAGACTAAGCAAACTTTAAATTTGCATTTCACAAACATTTGAAAGTGAATGGTAGAATGTAGAATATTCTTCATCACTGACCTCCTTTATATTCCAAAGCTAGACTACCTTGACATCATTTAGAAGCTCCCACTCATATGTTGTTTCCTTAATAGTTTTAGCCTTAGGCTCTAGATGTAAGTGGTACAGGCAATAAAGAAGCATAAGAATAATATAAAAATTCCCTATTTTCCAACCCTTCTGATGCTCAACAAACTAACTAAAAAAGAATTGTAAGGAGCCAAAGTTTAAAAAAATTATTCACTTGTCTTTGGTTGATAAAACAATTAGGAGGATTTATTAGGCATAAAAATATCATACTAGATTTAGTTTCCTCATCTGATTCTTCTTCAGAGCTGGTCAACCTTTTTAAATCTCACTTTTGTACCTTTTGATGTGTCTTGCAGTCAATGAAAACTTTGAAACATGTTAGATTATATATTTACAAAGACCACTAATTAGTGCATGATTACATTCTACTTAATACTATCACCTCATACCTTCTTTTGTCATCTTCTGATTGAATTCCTCTACCCTTTAGCCTTTTCTCTTTTGCATCTTCCATTATTTCATTCCAATCCATCGATGGAATCATAGGAGGATGATCGTACTTTGGGTTATCCTTTAGAGCCCTTCTATATTGGTCCCTCACATTCTTTATATGTTTGGATGCTTTTTTAAGAATCAAGGCACTGTCAAAAGTTTTATTTCCAAAGAGGTCCTCTAAATATTTAATGAGCTAATTTTTTAAGTTAGTATCCTGTTCATTCCACCTTTTTTGAAAAAACAAAATTGTTAGATATCATAACTTTAATATAGTACAATAAATGGAAGATAAGAAAAATATTGTACCAATATTATGAAGCTACGTACCTTTTACGTATGGTGGGCCCAAATAGCTTCAATGTCATTTCAAAAAGAGTATCATAAAAACATCATTTCCTACAAAAACATCATGGGATTATTAGTCCAAAATGAGTTATGTATAAGTAAACTACAATTACACTATAAATAATAACAATTTTAAAGCACTTGGATGCTTTGGTACTTTTAACAGAAACATATTTTTCTTGTTCAACAACAATGACCCCACAAACGAACTAGTACTAGTAACACTGGCTGACCTAGGAAATGGTTGAGCTTCACTAGTACTGGTCTTTGTTCTTGTACCAGGTGTAGGTGTATCAATTAGTGCACAAAATAGGTCCATGTGTATAACATTCACACAAGAAAAATAATCAATGCATGATTAGCATGTAAAAAAATATAGAAAAACAAGGTTTTACCATTTGTAGTTGGTACAGAGGAAGATGTATGCAAGCTCCTTGTTGTGGACAATGCAGTAGACAATATTAGATTGTTGATCAAAGGAGGCTTATGCACTTCATCATGAGATGAAGAATACATTGTTAGCAAAGACATTTGCAATGGATAAAGATTAAATGGGGTACTAGAAGAATCCCAAACATAAGTTCAGTCAATAATGCATACAAAGGTTAAATGAATGGTTAAAGGTTTAAGGATTATTTACATGAAGGTTGTGCACTACAATCCTCACCATATTGACCATGATTCACAGGTGTCAAAAAATCCTATAAGAAGAACACATCATATTTTAGATCATGATCCATAAGATAGTATAAAATATAAACATCTATTGAACTTTAATTAT
>MU224605.1:2365613-2392687 GCA_018584345.1 Thuja plicata | reverse complement strand
TCACTTCAGAAGAGTGAAAATTTGGGGTACTGGTCCCAGTGGTTTTTTCCCTTAACAGGGTTTCCACGTTAAAATCCATGTGTTATATATGTGTATGATGCATTTCTTTACTGTTTTGTATCTTACATAATTCATTCTGGATATATCGGTATACTCTGCATGTTTACTGTATTTTGGTAAATAGATGACTGCTTATCGGTAAACATTAAGAAGAAGGTTTAACAAAGCAATCCGACAAGTAGTAAATTAATATAAGTTTTTCAAGGCATTCATCTTCTAGGACAAAAGATAACTTGAGAAATAATTAATGGTTATAAGAGTTAAAGGGTTGATTTAAGGATTAAAATTTGAGGCCACTGATTCACCCCCACTCTCAGTTATTACTAACAATTGGTATCAGAGCTTGTGCACTTAGAAGGAAGGTTTCAAGACCTAGGCCAAAGATCACAAGATGAACAGACGAGATGTGCCCAAGTTGAACAAAGATAATTTGGCTTCATGGCAGAGTAGGATAAGACTCCACTTATCAGGTATTGGTAATGATGTTACTCAATTCCTAGAAACTGAATATGTGTTTCCCAGAGGAGCACCAACAGTTAAAAAAATGAGAGAGAAGCATGAACATAACGGCATGATGATAGAGCTTTCTTCCTCACTCTCCGATGCTGAATTTGAAGATGTCAAAGAATGCAAAACTACAAAGCAAATGTGGGAAAAATTGAAGCTTGTACATGGTGGTGACAAAAATGTTTTGATAGCCAAGGCAGAAAGCCTTAGAGGAAAGTTTGTTGATCTCAAAATGAAAGAAGGAGAAAACATCACTCAATATAGCACAAGAATTAAAGAGGTAGTCAATGCTATCTGAGGAGTTGGAGGTGTACTAGAAGAAGATACAGTGGTAAGTAAAATTCTAAGAACCTTACTGCCTACTTATGCTATTAGAGTATCTTCCATTCAAGAAATAAGAGCAGTAGCAAATATCAATCTTACTCTAGACAGTTTAATTGGAAGACTGATTTCATTTGAGATGAATAACTTTGATAATAGTGTCTTACCAAACATAGAGTCTGCATTCAAAACTTCTATGAGAATAAGTAAATCAAGTCACAAAAATAGTATGAGAAAAGATAGTGATAGTGAAAATGAAGAAGATGATCTTGATGAAATTGAAGCACTTATGGCTAGAAGAATGCAAAGAGGCAAAGGTAAATACAAATTTAAATTACCACTTGTTTGTTTTAATTGCAAAGAGATTGGACACTTTTTAGCAAGATGTACTAACAAAAGAAAAGATGACAGAATTAATGACAGATCTTTTGAGAAGAAGTCTGACAAAGGTGATTATGGAAGCTACCAAAAATCAGAAAGAAGAGATACCCAAGACTATAAGGACAAAGGAAAGAAGGTCAGCTACCTATAAAAATTCAAGGATGATGATACAGACACCGAATCTGATGAAGACATTGAGATGATGTTTGTGGTTGTAAAAGACGATTCAGATGATGATGAAGAAATGTATGTAGAAACAGCTCTCATATCTAAAATTAGCAAAAATGATGTTTGGATCATAGATAGTGGTTGCACTCATCATATGACCGGTGACAAGAAAAAGTTTGAGACTTTTGAATACTACAAGGGTGGATCAATAAGAATGGGAAATGACACACCTTGTCCAGTTGAAGGTAGAGGAACAATAATGTTAAATAACCAGATAAAGTGTGAGAATGATTATTGGGTAAATAGATTGAATTATAATCTTTTGAGTGTTTCTTAGTTGAATAATTTAGGTCACAGAGTTGCATTTGAAAATAACAAGACAAAGATCTTCAACAAATCTAGAAATCTGATTGGTACCGGTGAACATACAAAAGGTAACTTATTCTATCTGAATGATACTGACTCCACTTGTTTGATTGCTACAAATGAAGACATATGGTTATGGCACAAAAGAATGTGTCATGTGAACTTTTACAACATGATAAAGATTAGAAAAAAGATAAATGTCAGAGGCTTACCAACAATGACCAAGCCTAACCACATCATGTGTAAAAACTGTCAAAAAGGTAAAATGACAAAGTCCAGTTTCAAAAGCAAAACCCATACACCTGATGCAATTCTAGAATTATTCCATATTGATTTATGTGGACCTATGAAGACAAAGAGTTATTATGGAGATAGATATTTTATTCTCTTTTTTGAGCATTAGTCTAGAATGATGACAGTTATGTTTCTAAAAGATAAATCAGAAGCATTTAAGATGTTTAAATGGTATAAGGCTATGGTAGAGAAACAAAGTGGTAAGGATCTAAAATTTTTGAGATTAGATAGAGGAGGTGAGTTTATATCAGATGAATTCACTAACTTTTGTAATGAGTATGGTATAAAGAGACAGGTTTCTACACCAAGAACACCACAGCAAAATGGGATTGCTGAGAGAAGGAACAGATCAATAATTGATTGTGCTAGAACACTAATGATAGAAAAAGGAATCACCCAAATATTCTGGAGGGAAGCTGTCAGTATTGTTGTTTACACACTAAATAGAGTATAATTGAAGAAAGATACCAAGAAGACACCTTGTGAGCTATGGTATGGATGCACACCCAATGTAAGTTATTTCAAAATTTTTGGCAGTCAATGTTATATCTTAAAAGATGATAGAAATGAAAAAATTGACTCCAAGAGTGATGAAGGAATTTTTATAGGGTATTCTACCAAGAGAAAGGCTTACAAATGTCTAAACAAAGCCTCTAAAAAAATTATTGAAAGTGCAAATGTAAAGATGGATGAATTTACAGAGAAGAATGAACAAGAAAGCACTAAAGAACCAAAGGAATAAAATAAGTTCACTTATAGTGAGGAACCTAACATGCTACCCTACCAACAATTTAGAGCTCTTGAGCTACAAATCATTGCTCCCAAGCATCAGGCTACAAATACCGACAGTTAGGATAATGATCAAGATAATGTGCAAGGTGATGAAGAGAAAAATGAAGAACAAAATAATGATCAAACTGATAGAAAAATAACTCTACCTATACTTGCAAGATATGTAAGAAGGAACCATCCAGAGATCTAGATCATAGGACATAAGAAAGTTGGTACAAGAACAAGAAGTAAGTCTCTAAACTCAAGCTATCTAATTTGTGAGTTTGAGCCCAAATCTGTCAATGCTGCACTTGATAATGAAGAATGGATAAGTGCTATGAATGATGAGATTGGGAATATTGAGAAAAACAAAACATGGTCACTTGTGCCAAGACCTGATGAAAAGAATGTCATATGTACAAAATGGATATTCAGGAATAAGTTGAATGAGAATGGAGAAGTCACAAGGAAAAAAGAAAGACTAGTATGCAAGGGGTATGCACAAGAGGAAGGTATAGACTATGGAGATACCTTTGCACCCATTGCTAGGTTAGAAGGAGTAAGAATATTACTTGCTTATGCTGCATTCAAAGGATTCAAAGTATATCAAATGGATGTCAAATCAGCATTCCTAAATGGAATACTTGAAGAAGAGGTATACATTGAGAAACCAGAAGGGTTTTTCGATCCAGACAAGAAAAACATTGTATGTAGACTTCACAAAGACTTGTATGGATTGAAACAATCTCCAAGAGCCTGGTATGAATGACTTCATTCCTATCTAATAAGTATTGGATTTGTAAGGACTAGTGAAAACAATAATCTTTATGTAAAGGAAGATATTGATGCTAACACTTTGATTGCTGAAATATTTGTTGATGACATCATATTTGGAGGCAATGATAAGCTATGCAAATCATTTGAAAATGAGATGAGCAAAGAGTTTGAGATGTCTATGTTTGGAGAAATCAAGTTCTTTCTTGGTCCCCAGATCATCCAACAAGGAGAAGGTATTTTCATTACACGGTCCAAGTACATCAAAGAGGTCCTGAAAAATATTCAAGATGGAAGAATCCAAACCAGTTGGAACACCAATGGCTACTGGATGTGATTTGACAAAGGAGGACAAGAAAATAGAGGTAAATCAGACTTTGTACAGATCAATGATTGGAAAACTCATGTATGTTGTACACACTAGACCAGATATTGCACATGCAGTAGGAATTGTTGCTAGATTTTCTGCTAACCCCAGAGAATCACATATGACAGCTATGAAAAGAATTCTAAGATATCTGAAGAATACTGAGGAATTTGGGTTATGGTATAGAAGAGAAGGCAAATTTGAACTTAAGGTGTTTACCAATGTTGATTGGGATGGAAATCTTGATGACTAGAAGAGCACAACTAAAGGAGCATTCTTTATGGGCGATAGACTTGTCACATGGATTAGCAAGAAGCAAGGATGCATCTCTTAGTTTATTGCAGAAGTAGAATATGTTGTTGCTGCTATAAATTGCTCAAATATTGCATGGATCAAATAGTTGCTAGAAGGTATGCATATGGAGATCTCAGAACCAATGATTATCTATTGTGATAACACTAGCGCAATAAACATTTCCAAGAATCCAGTCATGCATGCTAAGACTAAACACATTGTCATCAAGTATCATTATTTGAGAGAACAAGTTCAAGAAAAAGAGGTGATACTTGAGTATGCGCAATCAAAAGAACAATTGGCTGATATCTTCACCAAGCCACTGCCCAAGGATACATTTGAGTACTTAAGAAAGAGACTAGGGGTCAAACCCTTTTCTACTATTTAGTAAAATGACTGAAGGATTTATCATCCTACATATTATCAGAATATTAATCATGTTGATGCAAGCAAAGAGATGAACTTCAAAAGATACATCTATATACAGACAGGTATATATCAGATCCGAGCACCAGAGCATATTGTTGTATTACTGATGGATAAGGCAAATTCAAGGAATATATTATGGATAGAAGAAAAATGATTGCTTGACATGAATGTCAGATATTTGTAAAATATTTTTTTGGCATTGTTGTCAAAGGGAGAGAGATTATCCATTTTCCATATTATCACTTCCTTCAGGAAAAAGAGAGATAGATTATCCATTACCAGATTACTCCAACATGGAGAGATTATATCCTAAGAGAGAAAATTGTATGAAAGATTATACAAAGGGAGAGTTGATGAAAAAATAAAACGACATCAAAAGAGAAAGAAATTGACACAAGGAGAGGTCACAACACATCAGAAGAAAGAGAACTGCAGGAATCAAATCTAAGCTAAAACAAAGCTTACCAAAGTTTAGACATTTATCAGTTGACAAAAGGGAAAGATTGGTAGTTTGATGAATCTCAATGATTGTACTTCATATTGTATTAGAAATAGTATAGTGTGATAATATAGTATGTTTCCATCAATGCCAAAGGGAGAGATTGATGACGTGTAACTGATTGAATGTTTGATAATGTTAAGTTGAGGATAATGCAAGGCATTAAATTAGTTAATGGTTTGTATTGTCATTGATGTCAACTTGATATCATCTGTATGGTCATGCACATAATGACAAAGACTTTAGAGAATCAATGGAAAAAAGGTTATGCTTTTAGAAATGCATAAAAGTCAAATATTCACTAAGTGACAGACAACACCGACGGAGTGCACACCATCAAAAAAGGCAAAGAAGAAAAGTCACAGTGATACCCGACGAGAAGAAGACAGTATTACCAGACAAAGAAAAACCACAGGCTACCCAACAAGTAAAAATCCAATGTTTCCTGATGGACAGAGAGCCCGAAGATAACTGGGGGCACACCGACGGAACTATCGGTTGTCACCGAAGACTGATTTTAGAGTTGACCGACGGAACATAGAGTTCAGAAAATGACAAAATATCTAGCTGGAAAAAGCTAAAGATAGACTTAACTAGTTATTTTCTTTGTTTTATTCAACCAAGTTAAGTGATTGATTTAAAGATGATTTGTACAGTTGGCATGAAGATAACTATGAGACAAATTAGGAGTTATGCTTTAAATCTATTTGGCTAGATTGTTTTTCATGCCAAGAATCAAGAATCAAGAAACAATGAATATCACTTCTATATAAGAGACATGCTTAATTCATTTTCAATATCACATTCATGAAAAATGGATTAAGGGGAGTGAATGAAAAGAGGATGCTGAAGAGAAACTAATGAAGAACAACTTCATGCAGTACTGATCAATCAAGCTGGAGGAGAGATGAGGAATTCTATAGACACCGACAAATAGTGAGCACAATATAACAGAGAAGAAAGTGTGGAGCACAAAAGAATTCAATTGATACATTGATCAGAGAGGTAATGTACTTAAATAGATCTAAAAATCTGCAATTCAAGTTGCATTAGAAACAGGTCATATTGTTTCAGTTTAACCATTGAAGCATCAAGTCTCTTAACAGAGAAAGACTTAACAATCTTCTATATATTGAGGTACATCCAAAGGAGTGCCAAAAAGGTTGATTCATGAAAGTAGAATTAGATATGCCCGATGCCTATTGACAGTCTAAGAGAGAGGCTGATTCAAGGATGGCAGCATTAGATGCTTGATACTAAGTGACAACCTATATGTGTAAAATCCTCTAACAAGGTCACACCTAATAGTGTGTTTGTAACCTTTAACAGGGTTGACTCTTAACAGGGCTCACTTTAGAAGAGTGAAAATTTGGGGTACCGGTCCCAGTGGTCTTTTCCCTTAACAGGGTTTCCATGTTAAAATCCATGTGTTATATGTGTGTATGATGCATTTCTTTACTGTTTTGTATCTTACATAATTCATTATGGATATATCGGTATACTCTACATATTTACTTTATTTCGGTAAATAGATGATTGCTTATCGGTAAACATTAAGAAGAAGGTTTAATAGAGAAATCATGCAAGTAGTAAATTGATATAAGTTGTTCAAGGCATTCATCTTGTAGGACAAAAGATAACTTGAGAAATAATTAGTGGTTATAAGAGTTAAAGAGTTGATTTAAGGATTAAAATTTGAGGCCACTGATTCACCACCTCCTCTTAGTTATTACTAATAGATAAAAAAATTAGGAGGATTTATTAGGCATAAAAATATCATACTAGATTTAGTTTCCTCATCTGATTCTTCTTCATAGCTTTCACCTGGGAGAAGAGAATAAGGAGTTAATCTAATCAAATTGATATGAAAATTCGTATAATCACATTATATTTTCTCTACTACAATCTAAAATTGATATGAAAATCCATATAATCACATTATATTTTCTCTTAGGGATCTTTCAAAAGGAGATAAATGTTCTCCCTAACTTAAGAAAATGTGTTTACAAGTGTTTTTGTCTGACAATTCCTTTGAATAATCGGCAACCAGGTGAAGAGAGAAAGAAATTGTGAGTCTTTTGTGCATAATCTTGCATTTAATATCATTATATATGCTCACAAGATAACAACTAGTTAGGCATATGAAATCTTAGTCTTGTTAGCAAATGACCTATTAAAGTAGTACTGAGCTTCCTCCCAAAGAATGCAAGCTGAGATCTCATATCTCAAATCCCATGGTTACAAAGTAAGAGAATAAAGTTAAAGGACATGTCTAGGAAAACAAACTCCAATATATATAAGGGAAGGAATAGTAACTATTATAAGAAATTTGTTGTGTTGGTTATTGTGGTGAATGGATCAGAAGCAGTAAATATGGGGACTAGATAAATATGGCCATTGAAATGAATGATCAACATAGACTGAGATTCTACACATGTCGTCTTGAATAAAAGATCCTTTAGATCCACTGAATTCTGAATGAAGCTTAAGCTTTACATGGAAGGATTGGCAGGCTTCAAAAGGCCACATTTTTTGATAGTCATCTCTTTGCCTGCATAGCCATCTCTTCTTCAAGCAGTTGTATGCACAATGCTTGGGGATTTCTTCTCTTGATATCTTGCACCCATTGTTGTATTGTCAATCTGCTTTTGCACAGATTGCTTTTTATCAGCAACCTTTTTCTTTTAAAATCTTTATATTTAGATAGAAACTTAGTTTTCTTGTTAGTAAAGTTTTCCATCTCGAATTTTAAAAATTTCATAACTTAATTAAGAGCATTAAGTTCCATAATTTCTCATCTTGTAGTTAATGGATGACAAAGATAGAAGCATCCTTAAGAATGGAAGATGACCTTTAATTTTCTCAAGAAATTTCTCAGGGCTAAGCAATTCATCATGACTGCCTAAAGCTCACAAATTTTTACCTTTATTGATTTAAGGATGTACTATGGAAAATATTAAAAAAATGTTTAAAATGGACCAATGGACAAGGGAGTTATGGAAATTTCTCTTGGACTGCAGCATATGGATACCATTGAAAATTTGAAACTATTCTAAGCCTTGCAAATATGCACAGGTTGATGGGCAGGTCAGAAGACTTCACCATGTTATGCTTTGCTTAATACCCCAAAAGAAGAGATTGAATTCTAAGTTATTTTCTTTGTTCAGTGGATGATTTATCTAGATTTCAAGAAACGATGCAAAAGCTAGATTTAACAGTTTTCTCTGACATCAAAATTTCAAACATAATACATAATTAGATTAAACTCAGGCTTTGTTTATTTGTAGAAATGAAAATTGTTCTGTCAAAATGGAAAAATTTAATAGTTCCTATTCTATGAGGTTTACGAAATATTCAAAAAATTTACCCTCTTTAGTTGGTTTCAGCATATTCAAACTATTATGTAGGGTTTGCATATAAATGGTAACAAATCCTCTTATTCTTGCTGTATAAAAATAACAGTTGCTCAAAACTGACCATGAAAAGTCCATAAAATGACATATTTCATCTTCACACTTAAATTAGAAAGAGTATATGGTGAGAAGCCACATTATTTAGAGTGAGTTCTAATTCTCCATTACTCAACATTGGTCACGATCTGATATCAATAGGTTGGTCTATTTATAACAATAGGATTTTATATATATTTATACACACAAATCTGGTAAAGTACTTATATCTCAGCAACTAAGGTCAACTAAGGTCAGCTATGGATGCTTATATCTCAACATCTATCAAGGAAAAATTTCCTTTAGAGAATGTAAAAAATATATTATTGGTTTAGGTTTGTACCTAAAGAATTTAGCTTCTTGAAGGTGCAATTTCATTGTCATAGTAACATATATGGTCTGGCCTTTTAAACAGCTATGGATGAATCCAACTGCTAGAAGCCTCCAAACACTCCTTACTAACGCACTTACTTTTGAGATCTGTGACCTTTTGACCAACTAGATGAAAGCATGTTTCTTACTTCTTCCTCATTGCCACTGGGCTTGGACAAACTTATAGAAGCTTCCAAACATTACTTATTAGTAGTAATTTAGTACACTTTTAATATCTATGACCTTTTGTGCTATTGTATTAAAGAAGCTTTAGTAAACTATTAGTTTAACTTTACATTAAATTTCAAACTATATTGTCCAAGGTTAGCTCCTACATGAACATGTATGCATTGGAATATTTGGTTTTGAATACTAGCTCTTCTATAATTCTATAGGAAATCATATTGTATTTGCATGGTATTTCCAAGTGATTCCTTTGTGGTCCTTCTATGTTCATTCTTAGCACAATACTCCAAGTACAAAATTGACCAATTACAAAAAAAAGACTCCAAGATTCAATAACTCCCTTGGCCATTGGCCCATTTTAAACATCCATGTTGTGGTTAAATAATTTCATTGTTGCATCCTTTCTTGAAGCATTAGATGAGGTTGTTGCAAAGAATCCAGAAACAAGTAGTACAGTTGATTCATTACCTATTTCTACTAAGGAAACAAGGAAAGAGGAAAATAAAGAGATTGATTATAACCACCAGAAATAAAGTACTAAACGAGATTCAATGGATGAAGGTCACTAGCAAAAATTATCACTATTTTTTTGTTTTCTGTGAATAATTTTCCCTATCCCCTCTCTCTTCATCCTTAACTCTAGTTCTTCCTGTTATATTTTATCAGGGAGAGGGCAGGGACTTCACTTCAGAATGGCTCTTATTTGTACTCATTTGTACAAATAAATATCTATTACAAGCTTTTTTGGGTTTCTTGCAGCCATAGAAATTTTTTCTTGTCAATTTGTTGTGTTGACTAATTAGTGAATCAAATTAGTTTGGTTATTTAGAATACAAGATTGAACACTAATTTCCATTATATTTATTTTACGTCTGAGTTACATATAGATGTATGCTATGACTATCTGAATGCTTCTTTCTTAAGAAAATATTGGGATGTTTTGTGCCTTGGCAAGTAGGGTGTCTTTATCCCAATTTATTGTTATACTGTTTCAAGATGAATGTGCAGTTAATCTAGGTTCAAGCTAAGGATGTCAAGTTAGTGTATGGTAATATTTATAACTCTCATTCATGGATTGAAATGAATTGAGATTGGTTTCGATGACATCTTTTAGATAAATGTATTGAAGATAGATTTTCTAGCTTATTATTTTGATGTTGGCTATTTGATAGTTTATTGTTAACATGATTAGGCAATTACGCTCCACCTCGTACTAATACTGAAGGTTACACCTAACAATGGAATAAGCCATTTTATAATTTGATGACAACAATATTATCTAGTTTTGGTATAAAGTTATGGATTGGGAAACTCAAATTGAACTCAAAGTTCTTGTTTTGATGGTGGGAAATAGGTTGGTGGGGTACTGGTGGAAAGTCTGGAACTGTCATTTATGTTTAGGAGACTTAAAATGAAGAAGAGTAGCCAATGGATAGGTCATTAATGCAATGTTCTTCAGGCCTTGAGGTTTTCTACAAAGGCTCTGAATGTGGTCTTAGAAAAAGGATATGAAAGGGTCCCCAAGGACAAATTGGAGGGGTTTCTTTATGGGTTTATTCACAGGGCAACAAGAGTTGACTAATGAGTAGAGTAACCTTTGCGACAGGTTTGAGTGACATTTCTTTGTTGATCTTCAAGTAGTTAATGTTGATATAGGATACTAATAAGAAAATAAGGGAGAAGGCCCTCTTCTTGTAGCTCCTTGGTTATATTTGGTCTGTTCCTGAGGAACATGAATGTGGGGATGCAAGTGGCTAATGATAATTAATGATCTTTTGATTTTTCAAGTTTTCCATTATGTTGTTTTCTATTTTTTTAGGATGTGTTGACTAATGCTGACAATTAATTAAGAAAATCTTTCCCTAGATGCATGCCAGTGGTATTAGCGCAGAATCTCATACAAGGCTTTTCTATATGCATGGTCACTAATGTTGTTTGTTTATGTTTTTCAGTCAAATAATGAAAGAAAAAAAATGTCGTGGGAGGATATAAGGTTTATAACAATGCAACTCTTAAATGATGTGTTTCTATATGCAATTGTTTTTAATATATATAGCTTGTAAAAATGCAAGTCTAAAGGTCCAAGATAATATGTAGCTAGCAATTAGTTTTCAGCGAGTTATGATGATTCCACAATGTTAGAAATTAAAATAGAAATACTATTGATCTGTCCTATATAAGTTTTACGTAGAAGTCACCATGTATAAATTATTCTTTAGTGGTAAATATTATTAGTTGATCTATGCCACAATGCGAAACAACTTTATCAAATTTATATCAAATGGCTCTAGTATATTAGTAAGCACTAAAGCATAAATAGTAAGAATCAAACAAACCCGAATGGGGCTATAATGTGATGAACTAGAGAAATATCAGCTTGTAGAAGGTGAGAATGGTTGTAATTGGAAAATTATAGGCTTGGATGAAGCTGATATGTATATGCACAGTAGTAAGTGAGCATGTATAAGGCTTCAAATACATAAGAATAGTGTGTTGTAAGTCTTAGGAGGCTACAAACTAACAACACAATGAATTACAAGCATTTATATTTCTGTAGTAATGCAAAATGATAAAAGTCTAGTGATTTGGGGATACTAATGTGCAAGGGAAGGGATGAGTAACATAGGAGGGCTACAAGTTTGATTGAAAGATGAATATTCAATGTGTTTAAGGTGCAAAAAAATGCTGAATAATGATAGTGTTTCCAATAGATCATAAAACTTGTTGTCCTATCCTATCATAAATGTTTCAATAGCTAAGATAATAGAAAATCATTGTTAAGCTAGCATACCTCCATGCTCCTGCAACACATATCTAATGCACCTGCCTATTGAACACATTTTTATGAAGGGGAATGCAAATCAATGTAAGTAACATAGATAAGTGTAAACCAATGACTGTAAATGTTTATAGTATAAAATGTCTCAATAATCTCACTTTGATATTTGGACATTCAATAGGATAGGTAAATAATATTGAAGGAAAAGTCGTAATTGACATTTAATCCTTTAAGAACTTCATTTGCTAATTTTTCCAAATCTAGAACCCTTTCCTAAGATCCAATGACAATTTATTTTGTAAATTCATCTATATTCATAATTGTATACTTGTAAATAATGATAATGATTGTTAATTTTGCATACTTAAGCCATATAAATCGATTCACAACTTTCAATTTGCAATTTTCTACAAACACAACAATTTTTAAATGGCCATGGAAAAGACATCATCTTCCACATGTCCCATGTACATGACATGTGGAAGTGTTGACAAGCTAGGTGGATTGTTTATGAATGCTACGTGAAGATTACATATTGTTAACATATATTACTACTCTGTGTGAGGAAATGGGAGTCCAAAGGAACTAATCTAACACTTCACCTACTCAAAAACACAAACCAATGAAATAATCCAAATTAGGCCAAGAGAGGTTGACGCATTCAAGAAGAGAATACTTACACAAAATGAAGTCGAATCATGCCAGACAAGCTAAAAATTGGCCCTTCCAGTTTTTAATTTGATAGTTGCTTGACAATGACACATTCAAAATTCTCTTATGATCAAAGACCTAGAATGAATGAAATTGATTAAATAATGAAGGTATGTTAGTTTGAGCTTCACTTGGTTTCAAGAATACTTTAATATTCTCTACTTAACAAGGCCAACCACGTGAAGGTGGAAGCTCATATGGCCTCACCCCCCCCTCCTAACATCAATCTAAATTCCCCATTAACATCTAATTATACACTTCATTCAACCATTTATGAACTATAACATTCAATCAATACAATCACATAACATTCATTAATATGATCTAACATTCATTAATACACAACACTAATCAAGAATTCATTAAAACATAACAATATTCATTAACATGACATAAAATTCAATATTAATACGCAACATTCATAGATAATTACTTAAAACAATGTTATTTCATTATCCAACAAATTTAATAAAACAAGTTTTATCAAAGAGAATTTTTAAGAAATCATTTATTTTTTGGGTTTTTCTTAGATTTCTTAAGGAAAAGGCTTCCAGGAGCATCAATATCTTCCTCCTCCTCTTGTGGCTATGATGTCAAATTATGATGCTTCCTCATGTTTTGAGGAGCATGAGGTTGTTGCACTAAAGGGGGGCCTACTGCAATAACAAGTAAATGGGTTATATTCACATAATTTTTTTTACTATTACATGTATTTCATTAACCAGTAGAACATAACATGCATTTTTCTTTACCTGACCATGCCATATCAGGTACAATATCATTTTGATTTTCTTCCACCTCAACATGCTCTAAAATATCCAAAAAAAGGTTACATGGCCAATTGCAATTAAAGATGTTAAATTATATTAATAATTACTTAATTTATTTCCAATAGAAAATTAATACTCCACCATTGTGATGCACATCATTTTCTTCATCACGCCCAAGTTCTGTGATAGGATTTGAAGGCTACAGTGAAATGTCATGTGCATTGTTATCATGAAATAGTCAATTTATGTTTGAAATTAACTACACAATTTGGTTTACTTTTCATTTGACCAATTTACCTATGTCTCATCTGGTGTAGCAGATTCTTAAATATGGATTTTGGATTCTTGGTGTAGGCGTGCAACCATGAATTTATAGCCTTCCTTCAAGGCTATTCTTTTGTCTTCATCTGTGGGCTCTACATTGAATTTTGTGCCTTGTATTTTTTGTTTAATATCCTCAGTTTTTCATGCATGATTTGATTAAACAAAATTTTTTACAACCTTATATATATAAATTTGATATGAAATTCTAATGATGCTACTTACAAGTCGAGAGTGAAGTTTCATATAGCCACTAGAGCCAAGTTTGTGTTGGTTAACCTTTATTAATCTCGCTTTTGTAGCTTTTAATGTGTCTTGCAGTCTATGAAAAGTTTGAAAAATTTTAGATTATATATTTACAAAGATAACTAATTAGTGCATGATTACATTCTACTTAATACTATCACATCATACCTTCTTTTTTCGTCTTCTGGTTGAATTCCTCTACCCTTTAGCCTTTTCTCTTTTGCATCTTCCATTATTTCATTCCACTCCATTGGTGTAATCATAGGAGGATGCTCGTACTTTGGGTTATCCTTTAGAGCCCTTCTATATTGGTCCCTCACATTCTTTATATGTTTGGATGTTTTTTTAAGAATCAGGGCACTGTCAAAAGTTTTATTTCCAAAGAGGTCCTCTAAATATTTAATGAGCTGATTTTTTAAGTCAACATCCTGTTCATTCCACCTTTTTTGAAATTGTTTTTTGTTAAATATCATAAATTTAATATAGTACAATAAATGCAAGATAAGAAAAATATTTTACCAATATTATGAAGCTACATACCTTTTACGTATGGTGGGGTCAAATAGCTTCAATGTCATTTCAAAAAGAGTATCATAAAAAACATCATTTCCTACAAAAAAATCATGGGATTATCAGTCCAAAATGAGTTATGTATAAGTAAACTACAATTACACTGTAAATAATAACAATTTTAAATCACCTGGAAGCTTTGGTACTTTTAACAGAAAAATATTTTTCTTTTTCAACAACAATGACCCCACAAGTGAACCGGTACTAGTAACACAGGATGATCTAGGAAATGGTTGAGCTTCACTAGTACTGGTCTATGTTCTTGTACCAGGTGTAGGTGTATCAATTAGTGAACAAAATAGGTCCATGTGTATAACATTCACACAAGAAAAATAATCAATGCATGATTAGCATATAAAAAAATATAGAAAAACAAGGTTTTACCATTTGTAGCTAGTACAGAGGAAGATGTTTGCAAGCTCTTTGTTGCAGACAATGCAGTTAGAAATATCAAATTGTTGATCAAAGGAGGCATCTGCAATTCATCATGAGCTGAAGAATACAATGTTAGCAAAGACCTTTTCAATGGATAAAGATTAAATGGGGTACTAGAAGCATCCCAAACATAAGTTCAGTCAATAATGCATACAAAGGTTAAATGAATGGCTAAAGGTTTAAGGATTATTTACATGAGGGCTGTGCACTACAACCCCCACCATATTGACCACAATTCACAGATGTCAAAAAACCCTATAAGAAGAACACATCATATTTTAGATCATGATCAATAAGATAGTATAAAATATAAACATCTATTGAACTTTAATTATTGCTTAAGATTAATTACTCCTTACATTGATACAATTGATTCTACATATCAATTCATCTTTGAGTGCCTCTGTCTCCTCAGTTTTTTTTGGAATCATCACAAGGTTAAGAATTTATTTAGTATATTTATTTAGAATGTGAGTAGCCATGACGATAGTTAGAGCTACATGCGATGTCATCTAAAAATGCTGCCTTAATTTTAGATCGCAATTGATTTTCTATCATTTATGCTTTTCCCTATCAATAAGTATCAAGTTGTGACATCAATATTAGTAAAACTCTATCAAAATAACTCCAAAGCCATAAAGAAAAGAACATAATAATATGACATTTGTTTCTATATAATTTGTAGAATTACACTAATTAAGGTTTACCTTTAATGAAGAAGGTGTGTGAGGAACATCCCCGCTTGTGTCTTGTGGTGGATCCATGTCGCCCTGTGACAAAGATTAGTAATTCTTAGCAATCAGCAGCGAAATGAAAGTAATAAACTTACCAAAAAAAATTATTAATAAAATAATAGATTGTATATTGGAGACAATTGGTTTAAATGTCATACTTACCAGTCTCATGATAGGGAATATTTTTGTGTCTACATGATTCAAATTGTAATCTATCAAAAGCTCTTCCCCTGCACTTAGTGATTTTATCGCACATACAAATACATGATTTCCCTCGTGTGCCTCGAATATACAATTCAACCGCTTATTATTTGACACAGGCAAGAACTATTTATAAAACCTACAATATTCCTTGTTGCTTTTGGCCTTCCATCAATATACATAGCGAGCATTTTAGTTTGATCATTTTCTTTGCATTGTATATAATTTGTTGACAATGCATACCTATGCATACTTTTTTTATATTGGACAATCCACATCCAATTATTTTAATTGTAACAAGCTCCTACATACTCCATCAATTCAACAAGTTGATTATAATTGACCTTTAAGCCAAAAATGGAAAATAAGCCCAAACCATGTAATGGAGATGGAGGTATGCGATATATCCTTTCGTTAACAAAAAAATCAGTGTTAACTGGAGGTAGTTCCTTGGGTACCCATTCTTTCTAAAGATGTGTGTACCTTAAGGTAACCTTCCTATCGCCTTTGGTCTCATTATCATAAGAACATGACCCCCCTCAGCAAGGAAAAATTACATTTTTTTATTGAGTTTTCTTCTAATCTTTTGACCTCTAGTTGATCTCCCTATTTTAGACCTACTAGATGTCTGACTTTTGTCTTTTATTCCTGCATTTTCCTCACTTGAGGAAGACAAATCAGACAAATACCTATTTCATGATACCTGCAATCCATCAATTGAGAGACATAGTAAGATCTATAGATCTTTTCGGCTAAAGAGAAGGAAACCAAATAATAAATTATACCTGTCAATCCATGTCAAAGGCATTAAATTTCCTGCATATGAAAATCATTTATCTTAAGTTAGCCAAAAATTACATGATATGTAAGCTACAAATTACATAGAAGACAAAAATTTACATGATGCAAAATATACTCCATGACATTAGAGTTCAACACATAATAACTTAATTATAAAAACACACAAGTCAAACAAATTTTTATTAATAAATTAATACCTCATACGTGACATCGATCATACCTTGACATAAATTTCATTGATCATCTTTGTCATCCATGTCATCATCATGACTATCATCATCATCACCATCATCGTACTTGTCACCTTGATCATCATCATCATTTTCTTCATCATCTTCACCAACACCACCACCATCTTCATCACCATCATCATCATCTTCATCACCATTATCATGACCATCATCATCATGGCCATCATCACCTTGATCAACACCATCTTCATCACCATGATCATGATCATCATCATCATCACCATCATCGTCGGCATGAATGAAATCATCATCATTTTCTTCTTCTTCTTCTTCTTCTTCTTCATTGTGTAGCAGTCATTTGTGATCATCATTTAGGCCCCGTTTGTTTGGGGAATTGGAATTTGACTGAAAACCTTATTATCACAAAACCAGGTTTTGAAATCTCGATTTTGCATCTTGGGGAATTGGAATTTGACTCAAAACCTTATTATCGCAAAACCAGGATATGATTTATAATTCCACCTATTCAGTGGGAAGATGATGCCACTCATTTTTGTGTCTAAACCCGGTTTTTCTTGACAAATCCAGAATTGCAATTTAGAGAAACAAATGTTAGATTCACAAAAATGGGAAGTGTCACTTCCAATTCCGCCCCAATTCTGCAAAACAAATAGGGCCTTACTTTATCTCCTGATTCTTCAATATCTTCTTCTTCCATCACATTATACTTTACTATCCTTTCTCTTGGATCATGTCTAACAACAAATGACCAACTCATTTTATGTGGAATGCCAAATTAAAACACTGGCTCACATTTGTTAGTAATAACTGAGAGGGGGTGTTGAATCAGTGGCCTCAAAAATTAATCCTTAAATCAACCCTTTAAACTTATAACCACAAATTTATATCTCAAGTTATCTTCTGTCCTACAAGGTGAATGCCATGAAATACTTATATCAATTTACTACTTTTTGGATTACTCTGTCAAACCTTCTTCTATATGTTTTACCGATAAGCAGTCATCTATTTACTGAAATATAGTAAATATGCAGAGTATACTGACAAATCTAGAATTAACTATGTAAGATAAAAAATAGTAAAGAGATGAATCATACACACATAACACATGGATTTTTAATGTGGAAACCCTATTAAGAGAAAAACCACTGGGACCGGTACCCCAAATTTTCACTCTTTATAAGTGAGCCCTATTAAGAACCAACCCCGTTAAAGGTTACATACACACTGTTAGGTGTGACCTTGTTAGAGGATTTAGAAATAGTTTTTCAACTAGTATCTGGAATCTAATGCTACCATCCTTGACCAAACTCTCTTGGCCTGTCAATAGGTATCGGGCATATCCAATGCTACTTTTGTGATCAGACATTTTGATACTCCTTAGGATGTATCTCAATTTGAAAAAGACATTTAAGTCCTGCTCAGTTAAGAGGCTTATATGCTTCAATGGTTAAACTGAAACACTAATGATCTGTTCATACATACAACTCAATTGTAGATTTTTAGATCTATTGTAGGTCCATTACTTCACTAATCAATATAATCAAATATATACCTTTGCTCCACACTTATTCTACTCTGTGATGCTTGTCTCACCGTTTGTTGGTGTCTACAGAATCTAGTTCTTCCTTTAGCTTGTTGATCAGGATTGAAATGAAGACTTTCTTCTCCTTCAGATTTTCTTTAGCATCTTTTCTCTTCTCTTGTTCACCCCACATATACAATTTGAAATGAATTGAGTTTTTCTCTTATACACATCATTTCCTCTTTTCTAGGCTTTCTTGATCTTGGCGTGTTCAACAATCTTTGCCAATAGATTTAAAGAAAATCTCTATTCTAATCTTGTAGAGATCTTCTTGCCAACTGGACAAAGTAGCTTTTAATCAATTACTTATCTCCCGCTTTATTTGGATTATTAAAACAATGATAAGTATCTCTAAACTCTATATTTAGCTTCTTAACAGCTAAGCATTTTTTTCATTTTCTGAACTCTCTATTCTGTCAGTCAACACTTCAGTTTGTCATCAGTGACAACTGACTGTTTCGTCAGTGTGACTTTAGTTGTCATCGGGATCTCTGTCCTTGTCTTTTTTGTCAAGCAACACTGAAATTCTGTCCGTCGGGTTACTTTCTATTTTGCTCGTCGAGCAAAACTATAACTCTGCTCGTCGGTAATGTTGTGCATTTCTTCGTTGGGAAACACTATGAATTTGTTCTTTTACTATGACCATCGGATGCACTCCGTTGGTGTATGCAGTCACTTAGTGAATACTTGACTTATATGCATTACTTATAGCATAGCCTTTGATTCATCGGTTCTTTGAAGTCTTTGGCAGTATTACAATAACCATATAGATTATATCAAGTTGACATCAATGACAATACAATACATTAACTAATTTAATGCCTTGCATGATCATCAACTTAACATCTTCAAATATTTAAACTGTTACATGTCATCAACATTGGCTTGGAAGAACATAGGGCTCATCTAAAACTAGCTCAAATGACCTTGTATTAATCATTGTAAATCCACTATCATGCTCAATAACAGTCTTATCAGGATCATTTTGATTCAGCCATAGCCTGTAACATTTGACAACAAATAGAACTAATTTGAATGAATTAAAGTCTCACTCAAGTATATCATCCAAAATGCCATAGCATGGATTTTCATATTGTTAAGGATGTATGTCATTTCTAGATGAAATATTAGTGACCTCAAAGACTACACTTATCCCAGAATCACAAGTTTCCTTCATGTCATCTAACTTTTTTATGCAAAATTTACGGCCATGGCAGTACATAGATTTGTCATGTTTGATCTACAATTATTCGAACATGTCAAGATTATTTGCATCAATCCGTGAGTTGATATTAAACTTCTGGGTCATGGTTAGTAAACTTATACGTACCTTTCTACCTCTTAAACCATATGCTAGATCGAGTACCATTGGCGTAACATTGAGATTTCCATTACAATGAGCTTCTTTAACCAATGATGCAACACCATTACATGTTAATGAGTGACCATTTTCTTGATATTGTTGAATCCATACCATCATCGAATCAAGATTGTTTTTAATATACAAATGTAGTGCATCCCACTCATGACCAACTGTAAAGAAAACAAATAGACCACTTAGAAACAACTTATATTGAAGATTTATAAGAATTGATAAACTAAAATAACATCTTATAATTAACTCTCACTTTCCTCAATCTACCTTTCCACATCAAGTACTCCCCTTAAAATTTGTTAATGGATTTGGGATCCCAAATGCGATCTACATAGATATTTGCTGCAAACTTAGGAAGATATTCACTAATGTAGACCATGGTCTGGTATATCATATATCCATCCACCATAGAACCCTCAATACATGTTCTTTGTCAAACCAAGCCCTTCATAAATTTCAAGTGTCTCTCAACCATCCACATTGACCTAGTTTGTACAGGTCCACACAATTAAATCTCCTCAACTTGATGTATGAGGTAGTGTTCTTGAGCATTGAAAAAAGTTTGAGGTAGACACATTTGGATTTCACACATAAGCTAAGAAATTTTTCTCTTCCAATATTTTATATCTTTTTTATCAATTTCTTTAGATGATAACCACCTAAAAGAGATTCAACTCGCAAGAACATATAAACAAGATTTTTTAAAAAAATATACAATAAATTACATAAAAAGTAAAGCAAGTCATAAATATAATATATGTACAACAATTCTAAGAAATAACACTTCTAACCTCGTGTATTTTCCAAGATTGTATATAACTTGTTTAACATTGTTGTCAAACTAGTGTGGGAGGGATAGAGGTAGGATGTACTGCAATAATTAAAAAATGATCTTTTTAATATATTGTAAAATAATACAATAAAAAATACATGCAATCTTACAAATATATTGTAAATAGAGAACATGACTTACCTTGAAGAAGGTATGCCAATCATGTGTTTTCAACCCTGGCCCAAAATCACCTTTCTTTGATACAAGACTGCCTATATTTGCAGCAGCAAATCCTGTTGGAATTTTTTTTTTTTATGACTTCTTTTAATGCATCACTTTGCTGCTCAGTTAATAACTAAGGAAGGGCACTCATATTTATGCGGTTTCCATTGCTATGTGATTCAATGAAATTTTTTAGTGCATGATTGGATTCATGAATGTCATTACAAATTTTGGCAATTTTTTCTTTGTCACCCCTTCCATGCAATATTTTACATAGTTCTCTGTTACATTCTTTCCAATATGCATAGCATCAAACAAATGCACAATTGAGAGATCCTTGTAGTACAGAAACCTAATAAATTAACTAGGACAACTTTTTACTCCTCTAGGAAGTTGGTCATTGATGCCTTCTCGACCTTCATGAGCATCAATTACACCATTAGTAAATAAAAGGCAATATAAAAATATAAATTTCAAACAAAAATCATCAGATGGAATGACATTACATCGGCGATTTAGTCTATTGTATTCCAATTTCCATAGACGAGGTGTCATTCTTCGTGGCCTTGATGTTGTCTCTTATTTCCCATTAAAAAGATGTTTTTCGATAATTTGATACTTATGATTATTGTGGAAAATGTGCCTAAACTCATCGAACAACTTCTTTCCTAAACTTCTTGAATGACGAGATTTCATCTTCGGACCACAAACTAGACATGCAAATTTACCCTTTGTCTAAAGACCTAAAAGATATCGTACAATTGGATCATGTACAATTATCATGCACAACTTAAACATAAAGCAATAATGTGGAAGCACTATAACATACCAAAAATATGTGACCTTAACAATATATAACATACCGCAAAAATGAGTTAGCCCAGGGGCATCATGTATTGTCCATACAAGAATTATATGAAATTGAAATTATCTATTGGTCTAGAGATGTCATACATAGTGACCCCTTTCCAAAACTTCAACAACTCACCAATAAGGGGCTCTATATACACATTCATATCTTTAACTTGGTAATTACCTAGTTGAATGAATAAAAAAATTACATAATTATTATGACCATTTCCATACGGTGTTTATAAATTAATGTAGATAACTATTAAATGAAAAAATACCTGGTACAATCACTGAGAATATTATGTGATCCTTCTTTATGGACATCCAAGGAGTAATATTATTGTTAATAACAAAAATAGGCCACATTGAGTAAACATATCTCATATCTCCAAATGCATTGACAACGTCCACTGCCAATGAAAGCTTGAGATTACAATGTTCTTTAAAGTGTGTCCATGTTGTTTCTATGTCTTTAAACGCATAACCATCCATAGGAATTCACATAATGTCATCTTGACTTCTATTGTGGGCATGGTAATCCATAAATTGTGCCAAGCTAGTGCACCTGAATTATCATTGAAGACATGGAATAATGGGAATGTACCGAAGAACCTTGTGAGGGCCTTTTTTGTTATTTGATCTTACCGATATCTACTAATATGACAATCAGGGCATTCTTTTGAAAATTCATGTTGTTTATGATATAGAATGTGATCATTGGGACATGCATGTATTGTCTAATGCTTCAGTCTGATTTGATTCATAATGGTAGATAATTCTCGGTATGAACGAGGAAAAATGTTTGATGGTGGTAAAAAAAATCACCCATAAACCTACAAAAACAAATATGAATTGTTAATATAATGAATAGTAATGGTATGCTAACATTAAATGAAAAAAATGGCATACCTTAGCATACGTGACATTGCTACATTGGATAAATCATTTATAACCTTCAAGTTCACCAACAACACTATAGTGGAGAGAAGAGTTGTTTGTGAGCCTTGGTATAGGGGCTCATATGCCTTCTCAAGAATAGGTATGTCAAGACCATCTTCATCATCATTACCAAATGCACTAGTATCATCATGATAAGCTATGCCAATACCATCTTCTTCAATCATATCCTCTGGAACATTATCAGCTATGCCAATACCATCATCTTAAATTGTGTTCTCTACCACAAGATCATATTCTTCCATGGGAGCATTATCCTCAGCTTGGATATTCACACCTCCATGTTCCTCCAGTTGCAAATCCACATTCACCAATCAACAAAAATCGTGTCCCCCGTCAACGTGACCATGTTGCCTACAATGACTTTGGGTTGTTGTGATTATAATTCTTTGATTCTTTAAACCCTTACACTTTTTACAAGGACAATTACATTTATCAACTTTTCTTTGGAACTGAGACCACAATCTAGCAATTATCTTGTTATTTTGTTCTAGGTTCATATTTCCAGGTGTGGACTTTCTTCACAGGAAATTATTCGGGCTATAAATATACAAAATGTAAACATACAAGCATTAGTAGTATCTTGTTTATAATAAAAAATAATAAAATATTACAAGATTATTCCAATTGATAGATCTGAAACTGAAAATTCAACAAACTAGTTTTATATTAACTAAACAAAACTCAAGGAATCCAAGTCAACTATGTTTTAGAAAGAAAAAATGTATTAAAGACGAAAATATACAGTTGTTAAGGTTTGTCTAATTTAAATAAAATTCTAAGGCTGGATAGTTGGCATAACATTATGATGAATGGATTGCAAAGCATATGGCCTTGCTGGTTTATAGAATTCATGCTTCTAGCAGCCATGATTGCACCAATTGGTACAAATCCAACCCCTTATTTGTGTTTCTCTATCAGTTTTTCATAGATTTTCATAATATATTTCTTTTTCTGCATTGTTTTTACTTTTGATTTTATTTATTAATATTCTATGATCTATTATCACAATGTTAGAGATTTCAAGAGCAAGAAGATGCAATAAATAAATATAATCAAATTTGGAAACAACACAAAGATATATACTATTTGCAAGAATTTATGGGAATGATTGTGTTTGAATTTTTTGGATTGCAAGATATATATAGTTTGTAAAAACTAATATCTCTAATATATTTTACTTTTTATAGTATTTCTAATTTTGATTGTGTTTATTTGTTTATTTATTTACGTCAAAATTTCAGATCATAATGGATAATCTATCATCATATGAATGGTAGAGATTTTGTATAATCATATAATCGAATTCTAAAACAATTCAATAATAACTCTAATATAATTCAGAGCTGTATCTTTCTGATTGCATTGCAGAAGGACTATGAGGAGAAAAGTAATCATGTCAAGTGCATAAAATTGTTATTTTTTCGGGACATCCTTATGTCCTGAGATTTTCTTCTGATGTTTTGGTCACCTACACTTATTCTTTGAAAACTTTCTTGTAAGTTTTATTTACAATACTATAGCCATAACCTTACATGCTCTATAATAGAACACTTTTGTGTTTCCTTGCATTCAATGTGACCCAATGTTTATCCACAAAATTTGATATCCCCTACCACTATTCTGAGAAGGGCTTTAACTTTTGCACAAGATCCAATCATCACTTCATTGACACACAATGGAGAAAAATAATATCTTAATCAATACTATTATTCACCCACTAACATGTTGACAACATATCACCAATGGTACAATAATTTTGATTTATTTATATGCAATACATGTTTTTGACAGTGGCGAGGTATCATTCCAGCATTAGCTAGAGGATTAGTATTGTAAAATTAGGAAATTACAAAATATTCTCACCCTAAAGAGCTACTTAGCTTCTAATATAGTGAATTAAGCAACATCAAATTTTCTTTTAATTTCATTTTTATTTAATTCCCACACCCTGATTTTCCCCACAAAATTCTACAGACAAGTTAGTCAGATTCAGTTTATATAAAGCTTTTGTTACAGTTATCTTCATGTTTCCAGTTTTCAAATGTTAGTATCGTAACTAACTTTTGTTACAGTTACCCAATGAATCATCATTCAAATAATTTTTTTTTTTCTAATATTTATATGTTTCTATATTTGTCATCTTGGGGAAGAGAATCACCTAATAATACCCCAAAAATTAATCAAGATTTAGTTTGGGCACAACTAGTTGAAGATGATCTTAGAATTTGTCTATAGTTTGCTACTACTCTTGATCATTTAGGTTTTCTACTACTCTTGATCATGAGACCTATTTATCATAAACCCTAAATAGTGTGAAGATAATAGGGCTGATATGAATTGTCAAATCCATGAAGATACCAGTTTTTAAAAAAAATGACTGTAACGCATATTTAGGTATGAACATTTTTGAAGACTATCAATCACCATGAATGAATCATTGACTGTAAGCATCTATTCATATGCAGATTAATAGAAGATGGAAGAACTAAAATATGGGAAAGAATAGTATCTCAGTAATATAATACAATAAATAATAAATTCAAACTCGTATTAGCAGGTTAAGCAATCAAAAGCCTTTAAAAAATGAACACAAAAATACTAATAGAAACCTATTCAAAAACGTAGAGGTTAAGACATCAAGCCAAAGAGATAACATAAAAAAATACCAATCTCAGAAGAGGAAGATGTAGATAACCACTCTAGGAGAAGGCGAATACATCAAACTGATTCCCTTATTCAAGGTTCTACAAAGAAGAAACGACATATAAACTACTAAGAGAATAAATATGCAAGCACGAGGAGAAAATAAGAGTAGTCAAAACAAAATTAAGCTGGAAATAACACTATGCACAGTGCCAAGGAAGAGCCACAAACACATGGAAAATTGCAAATTTGTAATGTCAAACAAAAGGAATGAACTCTCCCAATAATATGGCCATAAATTGCCCCTCATTTATTGAGGGAAAGATCACAAATGGGTAAAAGAAAGAGGTTAAGCACTTATGGAAATGTGGGGGCACTAGGTAGCCAGACAATCAGACTCCAAGGAAAACTATTTGGGCCTATGAGAAAATAGGTTGAGCGCATAACTGGGTATAAACTAGAGCATCAATTAATAAAGCAAAGTGATCTACATAATATTAGCAAAATACAATATAAGACAAGATCCATTTTGACACATAGAAAAGAGAAGACTAGAACCTTCTACAACTTAGAGCCGACAAATTTTTTAAATTTTTATTCAAATATAATGAACCCTCCTCCTGCGAGCGCTTCGATACTAGCACTGGAGCCCTAGCCGCGTTTATGGACAAGCATGTTTCCTAAAAATGAGATATGATCAAATGATCTCGGTGTTAATCTCTAAGCTATGTTGGATATTAGTTCCCAACACTTAGTCATTTCATTAGGTAGTTTTAGTTGGCTATCACTGTGGCCGAGCTAAAACTATACAAGGCCGAGCAACATTGCCGAGAAACATTGCTGAGCAGTTTTTTAGTATGCCTAGTTACATTGCCAAGCCGAGTAGACAAGGATGTTAAACGCCGAGCAGGATAGTTTTTGTATACTTGTTAGGAATGATACAAACTTCAAGGATAAGTGATCCAGCTGACTTGTATAATCTTTTTGGGCCGACTAATGTATGCATTTAATATTCTTATATGGAGTTAATTATGCATTTAATTGTTTTATCTTATGCATTACTCATTGTAACCATTAATTGTAATACCATCATGGTATGGGTATTGGATCTTGATCGTTGATCTAGATCTCATTTTCAGATCTATATAGGTATATTAGATTGGTTCTGAACCCTATTTTGTATGTGTGTGTATGGTGTGTGGTGACTGCATTTTTGAAATGCACAGAGGGTTATTTTGTTTAGAAGTAGAGATCAAGCAGAGCATAACACAGTGAATAACATAGTAAAGGTATATCAAATTATAAGATCAGAAGAGATATTGAAAAGAGGATATATGTCATCAACATCAGAGTGCATATTGAAGGATCAATACTTGACACTTTTTAATCATTGTATCAAGTGAAAATCTCTTAACATAGTGGTTTTAGTAGGCCTTTATTTATCTCTTAACAGAGTGCTTATTTCATTCTAAGTTTAAATCCTTTAATAGGGTAGATTGTAATGATCTGAAGCTTTTAACTGGGTAGACCTTTCACAGGGTAGATTACATTTTGTAATCAAACATTGTAACCTTAACAGGTACACTTTATTACTGTAGTAGTGGAGACTTTTGTGGGTGTCATCCCCACCCCAGTTTTACCTATTTGGGT
>MU224605.1:2347532-2365250 GCA_018584345.1 Thuja plicata | reverse complement strand
ATTCTACTAAGAGTGATGTAGCAATAGCAGATCTACTGGAAAAGAATAGTGCACTATGTGAAGAAGTCAAAAACTTGAAAAAGGAACAAGAAGCCCAATCAATAAGAATGTGTGAAGTTGTTGAACATAAAAAGAAAGCCAAAGATGACAAGGCTATGGAAGAAGAAGACAAAAGAATGATGACTACCAGACTTGATGAAAGAACACATGATGTGCAAACATTGACAGTTAATCAAGTAGACATGGCAAATCAACTACTACTTGTGAATCAGGAGATCAACAGGAAAGACTTGGAGATTGTTAATATTAGATCTGAGAATAGTCAATTGAAAGATGAATTGAGATATGAGAAATAAATCAATAACAGAGTGAATGATCCGAGTGCAGCTATGAGATACTTTGAACAACTGGTGGAAGCATCAAGAAGACCTAAAGATTCTTGTAGGTTAGGTCACACTAAACAACATACAACCACTGAAGATGGAGAATCATCTAAGAAAGGTGAAAGAAATAATGCAAAGCCGAGAAACAAGAAACCTATTTGTCACCACTGTGGAAAACTAGGTCATACAACAAACATTTGCCGAAGCAAGAATGGTAAGTCCAATCCTAAAACTAACTTTAATGGTTATTTCTTTAACTATAATAAGTTTGGACATCAAGCATGTGAATGTAAGGCAAAGGTAAGCAAAACACCTAGACTCAATGGTAATTGCTATAATTGTCACAAATATGGTCATAGAGCACAAGATTGCAGATCTAAAGGTAAACAATAATGGACATCAAAGGTACAAGAGAAATCACCAAGAAAAGGCAATACTTACAATTGGGATTACAACACATGGCATAGTTTTCATTATTGTGGTGAGTATGGACATGTTCTAGAAAATTGCATAAGGACACATTTCAAAGGAAAGTCTAAAAGTTGGATGAATGGAAGCCTAGTTTGTCACAGTTGTCTGAAAATTGGCCATACAAGGAAAGATTACAAAACTAGAGTACCTGCACCTACAGTTGAGAAAATTAGAGCACAGATGAACAAGAAATGGGTTAAGAAGTCTGAACCATGCAGAAGTGAAGCTAATGAATCCAAGGTCACCCAATCCAATAGATCATGTGATCACATCATCTCCAACTAAGAGAAAGAGGTATGTAAGGAACTGTATTTAAAAATTCTTATCTTACATCAGTTCCTAACATGAAATGTTCAAAAAGTCCATATTTGCATATGTTAAGATGCACTAGGACATATTTGAAGAAAAAATGTCGAGATGAGAAAATTGCACTATAGGTGTCGAGCATTTATCATGGACACTAAAGCCAAGTTCTTTAGTAAGTGCCAAGTTTTGTTGGCTGAGTAAAATTCTGTGAAGGCCGAGTGTAGTGAGTCGAGTGGGATGCAAGTTGTGTTAAGGCTGAGGATAGCTGGCTTGCACTAACTCAACAGACAAAACATTTAATGCTCACCTACCTTGACCTTTCGTAGCTTATAAAGGATGAACAGTTGATATTTCATTTTTACCTTGCAATTTTACTATTTACGGAGCGATTGAAGCGATTTACAAAATTAATCTTAATAGAGCTAGGAACAAAGATTTCATCAGTGTGCCGTCGGCAATCCTAAAGTGAACAGTGAATAGAGAACAGTGCAAAACATTACTTGCCAAGGTATTCTATTTTCCATCTCTCAAACCCTAAATTTCAGATTTATGGCTGCAAGTTCTTCCACACCAGCTAAGGGTATGGAGGAAGAACAAGATCAAATTCAGTTGATTCAAAGTGATGAATGTGAACCTCTCAACTTTCGAGCCATCCCTAAAAGTGTGATATAGAGTGATTTAACAGGAGCCCTCTCATCCATTCCTCCCAAGGTACTTATGATTCATGATGTTTGATCAATTTATATGGTTAAAATTGGAGAAGTAGGTGATAATGAATTAAGGAAATCCTACTGCAAACTATGTGATAATGGAGTTTTGAAGGTAGAATTCAAACACTTAGCCAAAAAAGGGTTAACTCGTGCCCTAGATTTTCCCCAAGGTTTCAAAGATGAACGGGTCAAGGTTATCCTTAGGTGAGTTCATGAAATGAGGATGTGGGTAGATAATGGACTAGTCAAGATCACCAAAAGCATGATTCATCAGGTGACTGGATATCCTATAGTGAATGGAAAGTGGACAATGAGGGATAACAAAAAAGAGGAAATTACATTGAACATTGGAGCAGTATGGAATAACAGAGGTATGACTATCTCTACAATTAATGACCTAGAACTTGATTTTGGAGTAAGGGTAATTGCACACAAGTTCTATCAATCCAGCAGATTGGACAGTGTTCCCTGTACAGTAGTTGATCAGGCATGGAAAATTGTGAAGAAGAATCAGACATATGATCTTGCCGAGCTAAAATAGACACAGTTAGCCAAGAACCATGCATCAATCAGAAAAGCTAAGAGCTCGTCATGTAAGTTTGGTTCTTTACTAGCATGTATATTTTTCTACATTCAAGACACATTTCCTACACTGGGAAATATTGTTTGGAAAAAGGATAGACCCATTACAGTTCAGATTAGTGAATGCATAGAGAAATTAGGAAGCAATTTCAATAGCATTATGGGTAGCTAGTTTGTAGAATTCAAGAAGAGAATGAGATTAAGGACTAGGATTCCTAAGTCACTAGTGGAGAAGCACTATGAGGAAATCTATTTTCTAGTTGATACAGATAACACTTATATCAAGGCCGTGACTTCTAGAATAACATGTTTAGAGCCATTTCCATATGAGATTAATGTTGATGAAGCATCAGCCACCATCACTGCACTCCTAGCCAAGGCAATTGACACCACAACAGAGAGATTTGGAAACTTTGATGAAGCTAAGGCTAAAATCTCTAGAAGTTTGAATGAAGGAACTATGGAGAGGAAACAAAAGAAGATAGTGAAAAATCTAAAGAAAATGGTTGGCTTGGGTAGTGATGAAGAACCTAAGGATGCACCTCTAGGTCTAACCACTGGACAAGGTGAGGATATTTCAACTGAGGAGGAAGTCAGTGCATCAGAAGAAGTTACAAAGAAAGCTAAGGGCAAGAAGCCATCAATTGTCATAGTAACCAAGCCTAGCCGAGCCAAACCCAAGGTTACACCTCCTATAGCTAATTGTCCAAGGACAAGAGCATCTACTGTCACTTCCCTAGTATAAGTGCAAAAAAAAGTGTATGGTAAGAGAAAAGTTGCAGAGAGTAGTTCTGGTAAGGAAGAAAAGGTTGCTCCTAAGGCTGAGTCAAGAGAGAAAGCAAAAATACCAAGAAGGAAATTAAATCTGAGGCCAGATAGTGATGAGGAGTTGAAAAAAATTGATGAACCCACCAACATACCTACAGCTCAATTCAAGAAACCAGCAATCATTGATGAGGTATGTGATACTTTGAGGAATTCATCAGGGTTAGCAAAATTTAAGTTCATCAAATATGACAAGTTGAAAATAGTAGATAGGCACAAAGTTCAGGAAGCACTCTTGGACATGATGAGTACCTTCAATTTGACTCCTATAGAGATAGGAAATCATGTGCCTGATGAACAATATGACTTTCTATCAAGCAAATGGGAATTTGCACTTGCCACTGAAAGACAGATCAGGGAAGGAACCCTAGCAAAGATAATTCTTGAGTTAACCTCTAAACAATGAACCAAATTCATAGAGGATTATAAGAGTAAGTTTGTTCCTAAACTCAGAGGATATGTTGTTCTAAAGAATGATATAGAAGGTGTAGTACAACAAAGCACAAGGATTTGGAAAGAGATCTTTGGTTTGCTCATTCCAAAAGATAAGAAATCTGGTGAAGGAACATCCGAGCAAAAGACAAAAGAAGTTGAATAAAAGACTACCCCTGAACCACAGATACTTATAGATAAAATTGCAGTAGAAAAGGACATGACCAAGGATGCATTAGATGCCACAAACTTTGTTGATCTAACTACAGATAGTCTTATGGATTATATAGTTGATGATCCAAGCAATCTGAATGTCAAGGAACAACAGATGCCGATTGGAAAAGACACTGATTCACCTATTAAGGTAGTTGATACTAAAGAAGAAAAGTCCACAACATTTGATGATAAAATTGAAGTTTTGAGTATTCAGAAAAGTGAAGGGCAACAAAAAGAAAATGAACAAGAGGTAACTTCACAAGATCCACCTATTTTAGAGGTTGTGAAGATAGTTTTAGATAGTGGAGTAGTAACAACAGATGTTGTTGATAAGCCTAAAGAAGAAGAGGCAGCACAAGTGTTGGTTGAGCTACCACACTTTGCATCATCCACTCCCACAGGTCCTAAAACCGGTGGTATGCCAAATCCATAGACTATATTGACAGAATTGAAGGAGGCATTGGAGATTGAAACTGTCAAAGGGAAAGATATTATGCTGCTGAGCATAAGTTCTCCAGAAATGAAGAAGAAGAAGATCTTGAAGAGGAAGTCATAGATTTTAGATGTAACACTAGATGAAGTCATTGTGATTCCACAATGGGATCCCAATGAGTTATCTTTTGAAAAAATTGGGACTCTTCAAGAGTTACTTAAAAGGAAGAAGAGACAGGAAGAGATGAAGATAGAACAAAAGAAAAAGAAGGTGTTGCATGACATCAAAGACATATTTACAAAGGATTTTGACTTAGAGGATAAAATGCCTCAAGCTCCAATCATAGATCAACTAGTCACCATTGTACAGAAAGTAATAGATGAGGACATAGACAGTAATGAGAAGCTTCTATAATGGTCCCGGAGAAGATTTGGGAGAAATGTTCTAGAGAAGATCTCAGAAGAGATAGCGACAAAACATGTTGAACTTTATGTTCTTGTAGAAACCTTAGAGAAAGTTACAGCCAATGTTTATTCTTTGTATAAGAAATTATGTGATGTTGAATTCTTCACAAAGGATAATTTACAACTTGTTGAGAAGCTAGAGTTAGAATTGAGATCAACTGGTACTACTTTAGGTAAAGATACTACCTCTAGTTCTTTACATTTTAATAAGTTGATAAATGCACAAAGGAGAATAGCCAAGCTTATGGCTGAAGATGGTCGCATAAGGGCCAAGTTGATAACTATTTAGACAAGCTTGTTGCCTCATTTGGAGGTAATATAGAAGAAACTATCAAAAGCTAAGGAGTTATCACAGAGCAGTGTAAATCTATCAATTGCAGAGAGTTTAGTGAGTCTAGCTGCCAAGCTAGAAATAAAAATGGAAGTTATGAAGTTGCAAAGGAAAGCTGGGATACAACATTTGAATCCACCTTGCAGCTTCATAAGCAATTTTTGGATAAGTACAACTTAACCCCACCAGCAATCAGTGATAAAAACAAGGGGGAAGTTAGTAAGGAAGTTGGTAAGGAGTTATGAAAGGATACATTAGTACATCAAAGGTACACTTGTATATAATTTTTGAAGGCATTGTAAACTTTTGTATAAGTATATTCCTAGGGGGAGTACTTAGCATACTTAGGCAATATTTTGATGAAATGTACACAAGTAATGATAAGTGTTTTTGCCACTAATATCAAAGGGGAGATTGTTAATCTCTGAGTTTTATTGATGATTAGTGCCCAACACTTAGTCATTTCATTAGGCAATTTTAGTTGGCTATCACTATGGCCGAGCTAAAACTATATAAGGCCGAGCAACATTGCTGAGCAATTTTTCAGTAAGCCTAGTTACATTGCCAAGCCGAGTTATATTGTCGAGCTGAGTTACATTGCCGAGTCGAGTAGACAGGGATGTTAAATGCTGAGCACGATAGTATTTGTATACTTGTTAGGAATGATACAAACTTCAAGGATAAGTGATATGGCTGACTTGTATAAGCTTTTTGGGCTGACTAATATATGCATTTAATATTCTTATGTGGAGTTAATTATGCATTTAATTGTTTTATCTTATGCATTACTCATTGTAACCATTAATTGTAATACCATCATGGTATGGGTATTGGATCTTGATCGTTGATCTAGATCTCACTGTCAGATCTATACAGGTATATTAGATTTCTTCTGAACCCTATTTTGTATGTGTGTGTATGGTGTGTGGTGACTATATTTTTGAAATGCACAGAGGGTTATTTTGTTCAGAAGAAGAGATCAAGCAGAGCATAACACATTGAACAATAGAGTAAAGGTATATCAGATTATAAGATCATAAGAGATATTGAAAAGAGGAGATCTGTCATCAGCATCAGAGTGCATATCAAAGGATCAATACTTGAGACTTTTTAATCATTGTATCAAGTGAAAATCTCTTAACAGAGTGGTTTTAGTAGGCCTTTATTTATCTCTTAACAGAGTGCTTACTTCATTATAAGTTTAAATCCTTTAATAAGGTAGATTGTAATGATTTGAAGCTCTTAACCGGGTAGAACTTTCACAGGGTAGATTACATTTTGTAATCAAACATTGTAACCTTAACAGGTACACTTTATTATTGTAGTAGTGGAGACTTTTGTGGGTGTCATTCCCACCCCAGTTTTACCTATTTGGGTTTTTGGGTTACCAAGTTATTATGTAATGTGTTACTTATTTCATTGTGTGGATGCTATCTGAGATTATATTAGCTTCATTTATGTATGAATTTGGATCAGTTTGTTTTAAGTGTTTAATTTTGAAGATCTAATTCACCCCCCCTCTCAGTATCTTGCTTTCCCATTATTGTATTTCCAACACTCAAACCTTTTTTATTTTTGTTTATGATCCCGATTTGGTCAAAATTTTGACCAAATTGGGCTCATTAACATTAAAAGCCAAATTTGGTCAACATTTCAACCAAATCGGGTTCATAAACAAAAAAAATTAAACTTAAAAAGCCAAAAATAGGCCTTGGTCATGTTGGTTGTATTCCAGGTTTTGTTGTTTGCCCTAAAATTTTGGTTACCTTCATGCCAATTTCTATCCCAAGTCAGAAAATATGTCCCATTTTTGAAGTATTCCTGTGAGATTTCTGAGTCTTTAGGTCAAAATCCACATGAGCAGTGCAAAAAACCAAAACCCTGAGCTCTATTCTAAGTAAAATGCAAAAAATCCCTAAAATGTCAATCGAGTTTCTAATTTTGCAATACCTTTTTGACAAACTTAAGTCATGTGCCTTTTGTGATGGTCGCCTAGTCACTTGAACCCAAAAGCATATTCCATTTAGTTAGGAGACTTAGCGATTAACTATTGTTGGGATGTCTCTTAAAGAAATAGAATATTCCTTATTTGTTATGAGACTTGGTGGAACCCTTCACTCACGAAGTCTCCCAATGAAGAAACATGTCACCAAGCATTACTAAAGTAAATAGTTAAGTCGCGGTGTCGTGCAAAGAAGCCAACAGTTAGTAAATTTTTATGAGACTTAGTGATTGCTTTAGTCGCGGGGTCTCCAAATTGGGATACAATTAAGTGACATGTTAAAAAGTTCGTGTTGCATAGTCTCCAAGTAAGATGACAGTTAAGTGAAAGATGCCAAGACTTCGCAACAAACCACAAGTAGTTTAGAATATATGAAAGTCGGGTGGTTGCTGGCTTAAAGTGTTAAGTCAGTTTTTACTCACTGACTTGGAGATAAACAATTAAAAGAGACATGTGTCCACAATGAGTTGAATAAGGCTATTCGCGTGGTCTCCCAAAAGGAAAGAGTCATTTGGCGATTAAGAGACTAAAGGTATTGTCACGTAGTCTCTAAATGATTAAAATCTTTTAAAGATATATTCAGCGACTTAGCAGAGCTGTCAGATGCAGAAGGACAAAAGATCAACGGTAGTCGCTAAGTCTCTGTCAAAAATGTATGATAGTAAAAAATTCTCGCAACAATGAGATAACCTTTAGTCATGTAGTCTCTAAATTGAACTCAAAAAGTAAAGGTTAGTCATGGGGTCTCGTAATGCGAGATAAACACTCAGTGACTTAGCGATAAAAAATAAAGGTGAAGATAAAGGCTAGTCGTAGGGTCTCCAAATAAACTCTGGGTTAATATTTCCATCTAGCGACTTTGATTCATTCAGTCGCATGATTGCCAGAACTTAACTATGGTTAGCCAAGTAAAGAAAATCACACAGTCGCTAGGTCTCCAGGAGATTTTAGCTTTAATAAATTTGATCAGCGACAAGGAGATACTACACAGTCGCATGGTCACTGAATATGAAAAATCATAAAAGGCGACAGTTGTTGACATGAAAACATGGAAGATTTAGTGTCCAATGAGAATCCAGAGGATTAATTAATATATGAAAAAAGGTAGCTGAGATTTCTGATGGAAAACCAATCACATGAAGACATGTCACTCTCTTCAAATTTTATAAGGGTTTTTCTGAAGACGCACATATATGATTTTGATTTCCTGTCACACTCGTGAGCTACGGCTAGGATTTCAATTAATTTCATAGCATGTTGAATTGAAAGAAAAATTGATTGTCTTTCCAATGATGAGCTATGTAATTAGAACTGTTACCATAAAGAGTTGATCAAAATATAATTTTCAAATTATCATACTCTTAGAATTGCAGAGCAACGAAGTGCTAGGTCTTTTGTTTTTTGAAAGAAGAGATGACTAGTTGCAGGGTACTTATCCAGTTATCAAGTTTCCTAAATTGTTAGGTAGTGAACAGAGAAGAGAAGTGGGTTCTCAGCATAGATTTGTTTCAATATTGGTAAGAGAGGAGGTTAATATAGAACAAGATGAGTAAGGATGTCAGTGTGGCTTTAACCATTTGAAGGAGTGATGAAGTAGATGATGATGCCAAAGGGAAAAGGAATTACTCTAATGAGTTCTTGAAGATGTTGTCGGGGTCTACACAGAATAAGAGGGCTAATGCAAATCTGCTGGCAGATGACTACTGTGAGATCAAAGATGCTTCCACTCCGGGATCAACAGGTTTTTCTCTTTACAATTACTTCTATAATAATTCTGATAAGTCCATCCCAGTATCAAACCCTTGGAATTGTAGTCTTGCTAGGTTAATTGTCCCTGATGTCTATATAGATGTAGACTTGTTTTTAGGTCTTTCCAGCCACAATGATGCTCTGTCTAAGAAAATCAAGAAAAATGATGGTACTTCCCTATTAATGTTAAATAGGAATTCATTTATGCAAGCCTTTGGCTTATACAGTACCATGTCTACCAAGATAAACATTAATAAGCAAGAGGAGAGCTATAGGTTAAAACCTGGTATTGCTAGGGGTCAATTGCAGAAGCATAAGCTTAAAGAGGTTAGGAACCATCTTACTCCTATACCTGGAACTACACCCTACTACTTTAAGGACTTACATTTCTATATCAAGTATATTGCCTATGCTTTATGTAGAGTGTTAGGGATAGATGCAGGGGCAAAGAAAATAAATGCCAGAATTTTGATGTTGGTACTAGACTTGCAAGAGATGCATTCTAGCACCAGTTATGACTACATACAACACATCATTGACAAAATGCATGAAGGATTTGTAGCTATGTGGAAGAAGATGAAGGAAACTAAGGAGAAGGATCCTAGGCTCTTCGACTATTCCATCCCGATGCATTTGATGTTGCATTTTAACTATGGGATTATGGATGTGAATAACTGGAATCCTCATAGGATTTTGCAGGACAAGCCTAATCCTATTCAGTTTTGTGTTAGGATATGGAATTATAAATCCAAGGACTGTGATTTTTGTGGATTTGAAAATTAGATTATATATCCATTGATGCAGAGCATGGGTATCAGCAAAACTAGACTCCTAGTGAAGGTGCTACAATTATTGAGACCTTGTGAGTATGTGGACAAGTGGGAGGGTGATCACAACTGGGGAGATTTATTCTTGGAATAAAATTTTACCATGATTAGGGTATATGGATGCACACATCCACCTCATATCCTACCCTATCATGTGCCATCCAAAGTTGTTTCCATGGAGTTCATCTGGAAACTATTGTTGATAGACAATGAACATTTTGTACCACATAGGAAGGGGACCTTAACCCCTAGACGGTTTAAAATCTTTGACTTTACCATTGGAAAGGGTGCTATAGATCAGGTGAGTGCATGGTTGGAGAGCTGGAAGATGAGGGCAGCATCATATAGATATATTGACCCTGAGGGATTCATGGTAGGAGTTAGGAAACTTTTGACTCCTACCATCCCCAATACAAATGTGCATGGTTTCTGTGTAGAAGAGGATGTCACAAGAAATCTTCTTGATGAAGATGAGATAAGAACAAGAAGAGGGAGGATTCAAGAATTGTTGAATCTTGAAAAACAAATAAAGAGAAATGGGTTGTCTTTTGGTGGCTTTTACCCTGATTTGCCTTATTTTGATAGGATTAAGGCTATGATTGATAATTTGTATGTGCTTTGTGAACAACTGGATAATGTTTTGGATAAAAAAGGAGCAAAGGAGCCTGAATATTAAGAATCAGAATATGAGAGGGATAGTGATGGTGATTATGCCCATCCACCTCAATATGACCAACCTCAACAGGATGTTGCAGAGGTAGCATAGGCACAAGGAGAACAAGGCTACATCATTGACCTAACTAAGGTCTCTCAACCAAATGATGTAGAAGAGCCTGCTACTAAGAGGCAAAAAGTTGACCATGGTCAGACTTCTTCTGTTAGGCAAGAGAAGAAAGGAGATAGAATAAGTGCCCTCATTCCTGGAAAAGGATTGTATGATCACAATCTAAGGAAGATTATAAGACAGGGGAAGAGGCAGAAACAGGATGAGGAAGAAAATATAGAGTTGCCTCTCAAGGCATGTATTGATGAGAGGTTGTTGCATCAGCAACAATTTATGAGTGATGATAATTTTATCAAGACTGATGAATTCAAGGATTTTCTAAGATGACACAAAAAGAACAGATAAGGGCTTAGTTGAAGGTAGATGGAGAGGAAACAGTCACAAATGAGGCTTTGTTAGCTCTACAAGCCTATGACCCTGATAGTGAAGATGTCTCTCCAGATGAGTCAAGGAAAATGGTTTTAAATAGTGGCATTTTGCTTGCTGAGGGCTGGGACTTAGCCTCGGCATTCATTATTGACCAGATTAGGAAGCAACCAGACCTAAAATTGGCAATCGAGGTTCAAATGGGTGATATGATAAAGGGATTTGGATATAGTCCAAAATCACAAGCCTTCACCATGTGGAGCTTATGTCCCAAGAACCAGAAGCCTCAACTAGTAGATATTCAAGAGCGCATGGTGGGGAACCAAATGGTCTGCACTGTGCAGAACACTGGAGATCTAGAAATTTCACAAATTATGAATCATTAGGCTCACTTAAATGAAGACAAGACAAAACAATTGTCTGAGAAGTGTAGCATTCTTATTGAGGAAACCAGTGCCCTAGCCAAGGATAGGGAATTGTGCCATATAAAGATACATCAGTGGGATAACGCAATTGTTGAGTTGTTGAAACAACTAGAAGAGAAACCTGAAGTGGTTTATGTGCCTCCAGAACAACCCTTACAAATAGGGGAGAAATAAAAATGAGAGGAAGTAGTTGAAAAGGAAGATGTGGGCCAGAATAAAAATGAGATAGCCCTAGGTGCATTTAAATGCATCTTGCAGCATAGGATTGACATACTCAAAGATAAAATAGATGTCATCTTGAATTCTTATAATAAACTGGCCACCTTACACACAGAAGTAACAGGGTACATTGCTACATTGAACCCCTATTTTATTAATTGGTCTCCTAGGGTTCAATTGTTTGAAAAAATTGCCTATTTGTAGCCTCTTAGATCAAATTTACTTGAGGTTATAACTGAGGTTGAAGATGAAATCAAAAAGGTTAATATAGCCTTGTCATTTTTTAAGGGTAAGTTGAATCAGGTAGAGGCTAAGTTAAGCCTATTTTCTCTGAATTTTAATATATTTGTTCCTCCTTTGAAAGGAGAAGATGATCAAGTTAAGGCTTTAGAGGGCTAGAGAGGTGAATTCAATAGTAGAATGCCCAATAGTGAGGCATTTATTTCAAGATCTGATTTAGATGTGGAAGGTTTCAATAAGATTTTGGATGAAGCCTTCAAGGCACAGACTGACATGAATAAATTCTTAATGGATGTTAAAAGCATTATATATGTCAGATGGGAAAGACAGAAGGCACAAGTATAGAGTACACAGAGCTTTAATTGGCTAGCAGATGATGAAGTGATAGCATGGGACTTGTTGACTAAGCCCAAGAAGAAGAAGCCTGTGGTAGAGGAGGAAATCTTGGATGAAGAATGAAGGGAAACACTTGGCACCTGACCATTGAGCATAGGGACGTTAGTTATTACTAAGGATAAGTGTAAGTTAGCTTGTAATGGTAGTCACTTAACCTTCATATAAACATTAGAAGCTATCCTGAATACTATCAGATAAAGGCACCAGATTCCAGAAAAGGACAAAGAGTATCAGATTTCATCCCCTATTTTTGTCTCTCCACCGCTTCTACATTCTCTTTCTTTGTCTTTTCTGTACTTTTAGGATTAGGTTCCTTAAATCATCCGAAGCTTGTTGCATCCTAACATTAAGGATTCCAAGATGGTTAAGGACCTATATATAGATCAAATTTGTAAAAGCTAAAGAGAATGAAATATATTGAAAATTAGACTTTCTTGATTTGTGTCTGTGTCTTCAAGCTTTTTTAAGCTTTTCATGTATTGAAGCAAAAATATATGAATAAAATACAGTGTAGTTTTACTCTATTTTATTGTTGTCTCTTTACTTGTTGTGTATGCTCTTTTATGTTTAAATCTATGAGGCATCTTTAAGCATATTGGTTACAAGGTAACTATCTAATTACTTGCAAGTTTCTTTCAAGGAAAGAACTAAGTTTTGTGAGTAGTTTCAGGGATCATAGCAATACTTGAGGATTTGATACAATATTTTAGAGGTGAAAGGATAGTTTGTAAGGTATTCTTATTCGAATTTCATGTAGGTTGTAAGACAACTTATAGTATTTTGTTCTATTTTTTCTGTGGATCTTCATTTATTAACTCTATAAGCCCAAGGATAGGCACTGGCCTAGGAATTGGTTTGGTAATCTATCATCATCCACATATTCAATATCATTTAAAACAATTACTTTCAAGAACATTTGTGTAGAATAAGTTGTACTCATATGTGATTACAGTTGAATTTTGTTGATTTCTTAAAGATTAAATCAATAGGTTATTCCTCCTAGATTCACAAGAATTGCAAAAGGAAAGAAGTATGAAATTCCCTTTTATGTTGTTGTCTGTTGTCATTAAGATATTGAATTGGATTGTCAAGCTTGTTCTCAGAATAGTTATAGTTATTTGCATTGTTATATACATGTCCATCTAAAAATATAGCATTCAACACATAAGTAAAATCCACTCTAAAGATATTGTCAAGTCAGTAATTAGTCATAGGCAAGACCTACTTGAGTCAGTGGATCTCAAAAAAGGAGGTAATAATAGGTATCCCCAGTGTTATCATAATACCTCATCAATTAGTGTTTTCTCTTGCTTGAGTCAGAGTATCAAAGGCATTGGGAGTCATACAGTTGGTTAAGTATTCAAGCATCTTTAGAGGCCCTGCAAGAAAAAACCCTAACAAATTGGTGACTCTACTGGGAATTTAGAGATTATAAAGTCTGGTTAAGGAAATTTCAGAATATATCTAGTCCAAGTAGTCAGAAATCTTTGGTGTTTTGTAGTTTTAATATTTTTACAAATCATACCAGCTGTAGTTGTCAATATTATTCTTTGATAAGTATTCATTCATCCCAAATCATTGGGTGGTGACTCTAAAAGGAAATCTCTGAGATTAGTGCAAAGTTGATAAATATCTCTCAGAATGAATACTAGGTCAAGGATGAGAAAGGATCTTGAGAAGGTTTTATATGGAGGAATCCCATCTTCCTCAAGGAAGGAAATGTCTTTGAGAAAAAAGATTAACCAAGTTAGTATGGATGAAACCCCTCCAAGAGGTAAAGAGGGTATTGTTAGGAGAACCATGAACAACAATCAACATTCTCATGATGGAAATACTTCAGAGTATGAAGAAGTTGCTAAAAGAGTTTTAGAAACACCTACAGTCACTTCTACTTCAAATGAGAGAGAAGAGACAAGTACATTTAGTTCAGATTCTGAAGATGCTCCCTCTGATGTGCTAGAAAATGAAGAAAATTTCATCATGAAATAGCTTTCCCTCATTCAACAAATGAAGAGGGAAAGAGAAATGAGAAAGGAAAAACATGAGCATGAAAATGTTGGTAAGAGAAAAAGAAGATCTTCAAGACATCAAAACATGAAAGATACAGAGAAGTTTCAAAAGGAGAAAGAAATACTACTCACTCATAAGGCTTCTACTTCACAGAAGGATAAAGGAAAACAAAAGATCAGTGAACACAGAGATCAAGAACCTAACTTTTAGAAGCCTTTGATAGAGCAAATGCCCAAGTTGGATATTGAATTGGAAAAGTTGAGAATTGAAAAAGAAACCATGGAGAAAATGTTGGCAAAAGAAAAAATGGAGGCTGCAACAGTTGAAATGAAGAAAAAGATAGATTTCTTGCAGTATTCAAAATATTCTCAGGCTGGATCAGAAAATACTACTACTTCTAAAGCAAAAACCACCACTTTCAAGGAAGATGATAGTTTTTAAAGAAAACCATTGCATACTGAAAGGTACAAACAATTTAATTTTGTTGGTATCCCAAGGTATCCTAATGCTTTCCCTAAAGATTTGGGTGATATAGGAGAGAAGCTCCCAAAGTTTGCAGGTAACAATGTTATTTCTTGTGAAACACATTTAAGAAAGTTCATTGATTTTGTTGATGATTTAAATATCACCCATGAAGATGTGTTAATGAAATTATTTGTTCAGTCTTTAGTAGAAGATGCAAGGGAAGGGTTTAGGAGCTTTTCTAATGGATATGTTGTTTCTATAGATGAGTTGATTGACTTATTTAAGGATCAGTATGGAGATAAAACAAATAAAGGTTTTTTGTTGAATGAGTTCAATAATATCAAGAAGAATTACAATGAAGAGGTTATAGAGTTTAATACAAGGTTTCAAAGAGCTATGCACAAACTATTTTAGAAGATAAGGCTGGATGAAGAGGTATGTTTAGCAGCTTATTTGAATGCCTTTGATTCTAAAATGGGATATGCTCTTAGAGATAAAAACCCTAGAACGCTTATTGATGCTTATAAAATAGCAGTCAATATTGAAATAAACAGAAGAGTATCTGGTATGTTGAATAGGAGGGATGACTCAAGGTTTAGTAGGAGCAATTTAAAAGAGCCTGAGTATAAGGAATGTAGGGCTCCTCAAAACAATAGGTCTTCTTATAGTCCTACATACAATCCTCAAAATAGAATGCAGAACCATCCTTATGGCACTCAGTTCAAAGATGGGAAGCCTGTTATTTTACCTAGAAAATAAAAGACAGATAACAGAACTCCAAACCCTCTACATAAAAGTGTTGTCCATTTTTGCAATGATGATCCTTGGTGTGAGGCTTGTGAGGCCCCTCATAACCCTGATTTTTGTGTCATTTCCTTAGATTTGAGAGAAAGCGAAGAATAGGGAAATGATGAGGGTGAATAGTGTGATCATAGTATGACAAATACTTACTCATGCCATGATATAGATTCAGACAGTGAAAGTGAAAATCATGATTCATGTATTTCACAAAGAAGGATGGAGAATCATCATCAACAGATCTTATATGATAGTGAAACTGAGGGAACTGATGATCATATAAGATGTTATGCTCAAGATAATCAGTATGTTCCATTTATTAGAAAAGCTTCAGATGAAGAGAAAGCCAGGATTACTACAAATTTAGTAAACAAAGCTAGAAACAACTACGATCTGAGAAACAGAGTAGTGGGTGATACTAGTAGTCAACCATCAAGTGTCTTTATAAAATAAAATAAGATAGACACTAAATATGTGCAAAAAAGGAATGACCTGGTGAAAATGTACATAAACATAAGGTCAAAATTATTACAAAATCCCTTGAACCAAATGTTGTACAAGAAGGGGATGTGAAAAGACAAGAAACAAGTACTCCTGTACAAAAGATAGAGAATAAAAAATTAAAAGAATCAGCTATGAATGAACATAATGAGGAAAATGATATCACAACTGATAAATCAAAATCTTTAGATGTGAAATATACTCCAGTAGATATGGGTCACTGTTTGTCCCAAATGACAGTTAAGGTACCATTTCTAGAGATGATGAGAATTAAAGAACATAAGGAAAAGGTAATGTCATTGTTAAATAGCGGGCCCATAATAAAGGTTCAAAGTCTAGAAAATAGTAGCAAGAAACCAATTACCAAAGGGAAGGAAGTTGAGGTGTTAACATTTGAGATTCCTCAAATTTTCTTGAATACAACTTCTTCCCCAAAGGTTGTTGACCCATTCTTTCTCTCATTGATAATTAATGATAAGATGCTAAAAAATTGTATGATTGATTCAGGAGCATCTAATATAGTTATGCCAGTAGAAATCATGAGGGCAATGGGATTACAAGTTGATACTCCTTATGGGAGATGTCGAGCTATGGACTCTAGAGAGGTCCTTGTGATTGGTACCATTGAGGCTATGCCTTATAAATTAGCAGTTTTCCCTGATGTAGTAATGACTATGAATATTTTGGTGGTTGACATACCACCACATTATGGCATGTTGCTATCAAGAAAGTGGAGTGCTTCAATGAGAGGTAGTATACAAAATGATTTATCATATGCTACTTTTAATATTGCTAGAGAAAATGTTAAGGTCTTAAGGGAGAGTAGAACTCCTCACATGATAGAAAGATTTGAAGATACTAACATTAATTTTTGCATTGACATGGATATGGAGAATTTCAGGATGCAAAAAAGTGAACTTTATTGTCAACATGAAGAGATTGATCCTATAAATAGAGAGTTGATTAAGTAGGGAGATGGATTATGGAAAATGTACTTTGATGGGGCTTGCTCAAAATAAGGATCAGGGGCAAGTATATTATTGATATCCCCATCAGGTACCACTTTTAAGTATTCATTTCTATTAGCCTTCCAATGTACAAACAATACTACAGAATATGAGGCTTTGTTTTTGGGACTTGAAATTGCTATCAAACATGGTATAAAGTGTTTAAAGGTTTATGGTGATTCTTAGTTGGTAGTAGCTCAAGTCAAATCCAAATATGCTGTAAAGAATGATAGATTGAAAATGTACAAATATGCTATTTGGGATCAAATTGAAATGTTTGATGCCTTTGACATAAGTTGACTAGAAAGGTCAAGAAATATAATGGCTGATTTTGTAGCAAATGTTGCTTTAAAAAATGATGATTTGACCTTACAAGGGGTGTCAATACTAGAAGTTAAAACAAGACTAGTTGTTTCGGACAACATATACAACTAGCAGGTTTTCCAAGATTATCAAGATATTTTTAGGTTCATACAATGTCTAGACCATTATGAAAACCAGAGCATAGATTGTAGTACTTTGCTAGAAAATAATGATGGAAAAGACTACATTTTGGGGAATGAGGTTGTCCAGTTAAGCTCTAATCAGATTCCTAGGGGTCTGGTTGAGCTTGAAGCATTGTTTATTAGTCAAAAGAATGATTCATCAGAGATAAGCAATGCCAAAGTTGAGGATTTAGAAGAAATAAACTTAGGATCTGAAAATAGTCCTCAAATAGTTTATATTGGAAAGGGTTTGGACTCTCATGTAAGAATAAATCTGATCAAATTGTTGAG
>MU224605.1:2321394-2343863 GCA_018584345.1 Thuja plicata | reverse complement strand
TTTTCCCACTGGGTTTTCTCCTTTGTCTCCGGTTTACAGAGATTTCCTTGTACTGGGTACCTGATCAGGCCTTGTTGCCGGGACCCATTTCTTGCTTTCTTAGTCTTGCTAGGTTTGCTTTCTCCCTACGTTCAGCTTAAGGGGGGGTGTTAGAGTAATCAGTTTACTCTTTTTCGGCTTATGCTTTCACTTAGGTGCATATAATTCATACTTCATATTAATTATATTGCGCATCCTAGCTTTTAGGTTTTAGGGTTTGTTCACCTTTATAAGGTCGAACTTTGTATTCTCTTCTCATTAATTCAGATTATAATTTAGCTCTCATTTTCTGAGCAACTTCTGAGTTCTTCATCTTTTTCATTTCTTGCTTCTTCTTTGTATCAGGTTCTTGCATGCAGGTGTATCCGGGGTCTGTGGATTTGCATGTTTGCAATTTCTACAGATAAATGCAGGGGCAACTTTTCAAAGGGCCAGGGATGTTGCTTTCAAAGAATTTATAGATTTATTCATGGTCATTTATGAGGATGATTTGACTACATATTCTAAAAGGGTAGTAGATCACTGTGATCACTTGGGTAAGATTTTTAATAAGGTATTGGAATATGGTGTCTCACTGAATCCCAAGAAGTGCCATTTTTTAGTAAAAGAGGGAAAGTTGCTAGGACATATAGTGTCTAGAGAAAGGGTAAGAATAAACCCTGAGAGAGTGGAGGCAATTCAAAGAGTGACTGCTCCAAAGAACTTAAAAGGTGTACAATCTTTCTTAGGAAAGATATACTTTGTCAGAAGATTCATAGCAAATTTTGCAGAAATTGTTAAACCAATTGTAAAATTGCTAAAGAAAGATGCCAAATTTGTTTGGAATGAAGAAGCCCAACTAGCATTTGAAAAAATAAAAAAGGAAGTACAAGAGGCTCCAGTTTTGAAATCTCCATACTATACCAAGCCTTTCTCTTTGTTTTATTTTTCATCTTTTCATACAATTGCTGCTATTTTGCTTCAGAAGGATGAACAAGGATTTGAAAATCCAATTGTTTTTTACAGTAAATCCTTGCAAGCTGCAGAGCTTAATTATGAAATAATTGAAAAGCAGGCTTATGCCTTGGTAAAAGCTATGAAATCTTTCAGGCCATACTTGGTTTGTGCTAAGATACAGGCTTATGTTCCTTATTCAACGGTGAAAGATACCCTCACATAGTCAGAGGTAATTGGTAATAGGTGTAAATGGATCACCAGAATACAAGAGTTTAACCTTGAGATCCATATTAAAAAAATGATAAGAGGACAAGCTCTGGAAAAGCTTATGACAGAAGAGAACTTGGATCTAGTATAGATAAATTAGACAGAAATGAATGATCAAGCTATTACAAGCATAGAAAGGCAACCATTCTATACTAATATTGTTTTCTTTCTCAAAAATGCTAAGTGTTCTGATCATTTGTCATAAAATCAGAAAAGAAATCTGAAATTGCAAACTCAAAGATACACTTTGATCTAGGGTGCTTGTTTTGGAAAGATAAGAGTGGTGTACTATTGTTATGCCTTGACAAATACCAAGCTGAGAGAGTTTTGAGTGAGGTGCATGAAGGAGAATGTGGGGGTCATTTTTCTGCTAAGACTACTGCCCATAAGATTTTAAGGGCTGGGTATTATTGGCCTACTCTTTTCAAGGATACTTATGAACATATCAGGAAGTGTGAACCATGTCAAAGGTTCTCTAACAATTTAAAATTTGTTGGTGCTTTGTTGCTAAATCTAGTCAGTACTGAAGCTCCTTTTACTATGTGGGGGATTGATTTTATTGGTGAATTTCAGGAAAAGTTTAGTGGAGGACACAGTTGGATATTATTTGCCATAGATTACTTTACCAAGTGGATTGAAGCCATCCCTACAAAGAAATCAACAAGCAGGGTAGTCACTAAATTTCTCATGGAGAATATTATTACTAGATTTGGTGTACCTACTAAGTTAGTAATGGATAATGTTATGAGTTTCATATCAGAAGAAATGACAAGTTTCTATAAAAATATGGGATTACAATATCATATTCATCCCCATATCATCCACAGGATAATGTACAAGTTGATTCTAGTAATAAGAGTATATTGAAGATACTAAAAAGGACTCTGAAAAAGAATAAAACAACATGGCATACTAAGTTGAAACTAGCACTTTGGGTTGACAAAATAATAGTTAAAAAGGCAACTAGTAAGTCTCCATTTGAGCCGGTATATGGTCTACAAGCAAGATTTCCTATCAACAATCTATTTCCAATATGTCAATTTATATAAGAAGAACATTTAGATGTTTCTGATAATATGCAAAATAGAATGATTCAGTTGATAGAATTGGATGAAGCAAGGAGAAATAGTCAAAAGGAAAACATAAAGTTGTAGCAAAAGATGAAGTACCTTTTTGATAAAAGGGATACTAAGAGGAAATTCCAGTCTGGTGACCTAGTTCTCCAATAGAATGCAAGAGCAAAAGACAAAGGTAAACACAAAAAAATTGAGTCTTTATGGCTAGGACCATTCATTGTTTCAAAAAAATTTGGAAAAGACTTATTTATTGAAGAATATGGAGGGAGAAAATTTTGAGTTGCCTGTGCATGGGCAATTCTTGAAGCCTTTCTTCAACTAAGAATCAAAGTAATGCACAAGTAATTATGTATTATATTGTGAATACTTTCCCTTCGTGTTTGTAAATGTTGTGAATAGTTTCTTTTATGTTTTAGGTTAGTTTGCGTCCTTGTCATTTTTTGTAGGGGCTGCAACCAGAGATTCTGTGGTTCTTAGCCATAAACTATGTTTAGTCAATCCTCAGATAGAACCACTATTGGTTGTATTCCAGGTTTTGTTGTTTGCTCTAAAATTTTGGTTACCTTCATGCAAATTTCTATACCAAGTTAGAAAACATGTCCCATTTTTGAAGTATTCCCATGAGATTTCTGAGTCTTTAGGTCAAAATCCACATGAGCAGTGAAAAAAACCAAAACCCTGATCTTTGTTCTAAGTAAAATGTAAAAAAGCCCTAAAATGTCAATCGAGTTTCTAATTTTGCATTACCTTTTTGAAAAACTTAAGTCATGTGCCTTTTGTGATGGTCGCCTAGTCGCTTGATCCTAGAAGCATATTCCATTTAGTTAGGAGACTTGGTGATTAACTATTGTTGGGATGTCTCTTAAAGAAATAGAATATTCTTTATTTGTTATGAGACTTGGCGGAACCCTTTAGTCGTGAAGTCTCCCAATGAAGAAACACGTCACCAAGAATTACTAAAGAAAATAGTTAAGTCACGACGTCGCGCAAAGAAGCCAATAGTTAGTAAATTTTTATGAGACTTAGCGATTGCTTTAGTCACAGGGTCTCCAAATTGGGATGCAGTTAAGTGACATGTTAAAAAATTTGTGTCGCGTAGTCTCTAAGTAAGATGACAGTTTAGTGAAAGATGTCGAGACTTCGCAACAAACCACAAGCAATTTAGAATATATGACAGTCGGGTGGTCGCTGGATTAAAGTGCTAAGTTAGTTTTTACTCAGCGACTTGGAGACAAACAGTTAAAAGAGACACGTGTCCAATATGAGCTGAATAAGGCTAGTCACGTGGTCTCCCAAAAGGAAAGAGTCATTTGGCGATTAAAAGACTAAAGGTATTGTTGCGTAGTCTCTGAATGATTAAAAGATTTTAAAGATATATTCAGCGACTTAGCGGAGCCGTCAGATGCAGAAAGACAAAAGATCGATGGTAGTCGCTAAGTCTCTTTCAAAAGTGTATGATAGTAAAAAATGCTCGTGACAATGAGATAACCTTTAGTCGCGTAGTCTCTGAATTGAAATCAAAAAGTAAAGGTTAGTCGCGGGGTCTCATAATGGGAGATAAACACTTAGCAACTTAGCGATAACAGTTAAAGGTGAAGATAAAGGCTAGTCATGGGGTCTCCAAATAAACTCTGGGTTAATATTTCCATCTAGAAACTTTGATTCATTCAGTCGCATGACCGCCAGAACTTAACTGTGGTTAGCCAAGTAAATAAAATCACACAGTCGCTAGGTCTCCAGGAGATTTCAGGGTTAAGAAGTTTGATCAGCGACAAGCAGATACTACACAGTCGCGTGGTCGCTGAATATGAAAAATCATAAAAGGTGGCAGTTACTGACATGACAACATGGAAGATTTAGTGTCCAATGAGAATCTAGAGGATTAATTAACATATGAAAAAAGGTAGCTGAGATGTCTGCTGGAAAACCAATCCCATGAAGACATGTCACTCTCTTCAAATTTTATAAGGGGCTTTCTGAAGATGCACATATATGATTTTGATTTCCTTTCACACTCATGAGCTACGGCTAGGATTTAAATTAATTTCATAGCATGTTGAATTGAAATCAAAATTGATTGTCTTTCCAATGATGAACTATCTACTTAGAACAGTTACCATAAAGAGTTGATCAAAAAATCATTTTCAACTTATCATACTCTCAGAATTGTAGAGCGAAGAAGTGCTAGGACTTTTGTTTTCTAAAAGCAGAGATTGATCAGTTGCAGGGTACTTATTCGGTTATCAATTTTCCTAAATTGTTAGGCAGTGAACAGAGAAGAGAAGTGGGTTCTCAGCATAGATTTGTTTCAATATTGGTAAGAGAGGAGGTTGATACAGAACAAGATGAGTAAGGTTGTCAGTGTGGCTTCAACCAGTGGAAGGAGTGATGAAGTAGATGATGATGCAAAAGGGAAAAGGAATTACTCTAATGAGTTCTTGAAGCTTTTGTCGGGGTCTACACAGAACAAGAGGGATAATGCAAATCTGCTAACAGATGACTACTATGAGATCAAAGATGCTTCCACTCTGGGATCAATAGGTTTTTCTCTTTACAATTACTTCTATAATAATTTTGATAAGGCCATCCCGGTGTCAAACCCTTGGAATTGTGGTCTTGCTAGGTTAATTGTTCCTGATGTCTATATAGATGTAGGCTTTTTTTTAGGTCTTGCCAGCCACTATGATGCCCTATTTAAGACAATCAAGAAAAATGATTGTACTGCCCTATTAATGTTAAATAGGAATTCATTTATGCAAGTCTTTGGCTTATACAGTACCAGGTCTACCAAGATAAACATTACTAAGCAAGAGGAGAGGTATAGGTTAAAACCTGGTATTGCTAGGGGTCAATTACATAAGCATATGCTTAAAGAGGTTAGGAACCATCTTACTCCTATACCTAGAACTGCACCCTCCTACTTTAAGGACTTACATTTCTATATCAAGTATATTGCATGTGCTTTATGTAGAGTGTTAGGGGTAGATGCAGGGGCAGAGAAAATAAATGCCAAAATTTTGATGATGGTACTAGACTTGCAAGAGGTGCATTCTAGCACCAGTTATGTCTACATACAGCACATTATTGACAAAATGCATGAAGGGTTCGTAGCTACACAGAAGAAGATGAAGAACCCTAAGGAGAAGGAGCCTAGGTTCTTCCATTATTCCGTCCTGATGCATTTGTTGTTGCATTTTAACTATGGGATTATGGATGTGAATAACTTGAATCCTCAGAGGATTTTCTAGGACAAGCCTAATCCTATTTAGTTTTGTGTTAGGATATAAAATTATACATCCAAGGACTGTGATTTTTTTGGATTTGAAAATTGGATTGTATATCCATTAATACATAGCATGGGTATCAGCAAAACCAGACTCCTAGTGAAGGTGCTGCAATTATTGAGACCTTGTGAGTATGTGGACAAGTGGGAGGGTGATCACAACTGGGGAGATTTCTTCTTGGAAGAAAATTTTACCATGATTAGGGTATATGGATCCACACATCCACCTCATATCCTACCCTATCATTTTCCATCCACAGTTGCTGCCATGGAGTTCATCTGGAAACTATTGTTGACAGACAATGAACATTTAGCACCACATAGGAAGGGGACCTTAACCCCTAGACAATTTAAGATCTTTAACTTTACCATTGGAAAGGGTGCTATAGATTAGGTGAGTGCATGGTTGGAGAGCTGCAAGATGAGGGAAGCATCATAAAGATATATTGACCCTGAGGGATTCATGGCAAGAGTTAGCAAACTTTTTACTCATACCATCCCCAATATAAATGTGCATGGTTTCTGTGTAGAAGAGGATGTCACAAGAAATCTTCTTGATGAAGATGAGATAAGAACAAGAAGAGGGAGGATTCAAGAATTGTTGAATCTTGAAAAATAAATAAAGAGAAACGGTTTCTCTTTTGGAGGCTTTTACCCTGATTTGCCTTATTTTGATAGGATTAAGGCTATGATTGATAATTTTTATGTGCTCTATGAACAATTGGATAATGCTTTGGATAAAAAAGGAGCAAAGGAGCCTGAATATTCATAATCAGAATATGAGAGTGATAGTGATTGTGATTATGCCTGTCCACCTCAATATGACCAACCTCAATAGGATGTTGCAGAGGTAGCATAGGTACAAGGAGAAAAAGGCCACATCATTGACCTAACTGAGGTCTCTCAGCTAGATGATGTAGAAGAGCCTGCTACTAAGAGGCAAAAAGTTGACCATGGTCAAACTTCTTCTGTTAGGCAAGAGAAGAAAGGAGATAGAATAAGTGCCCTCATTCCTAGAAAAGGATTGTATGATCACAATCTAAGGAAGATTATCAGACAGGGGAAGAGGTAGCAACAGGATGAGGAAGAAAATATAGAGTTGCCTCTCAAGGCATGTATTGATGAGAGGTTGTTGCATCAGTAGCAATTTTTGAGTGATGATAATTTTGTCAAGACTGATGAATTCAAGGATTTTCTGAGATGACACAAGAAAGAATAGATAAGGGCTTAGTTGAAGGTAGATGGAGAGGAAACAGTCACAAATGAGGCTTTGTTAGCTCTACAAGCCTATGACCCTGACAGTGAAGATGTCTCTCCAGATGAGGCAAGGAAAATGGTTTTAAACAGTAGCATTTTGCTTGTTCAAGGCTGGGACTTAGCCTCAACATTCATTACTGACCAAATCAGGAAGTAGCTAGACCTAAAAGTGGTAAGCAAGGTTCAAATGGGTGATATGATAAAGGGATTTGGATATAGTCCAAAATCACAAGCATTCACCATGTGGAGCTTATGTCCCAAGGACCAGAAGCCTCAACTAGTAGATATTCAAGAGAGCATGGTGGGGAACCAAATGGTCTGGATTGTGCAGAACACTAGAGATCTAGAAATTTCTCAGATTATGACTCATTGGGCTCACTTAAATGAAGACATGAGAAAATAATTGTTTGAGAACTGTAGCATTATGATTGAGGAAACTATTGCCCTAGCCAAGTATAGGTAATTGTGCCATATAAAGATACATCAGCAGGATAAGGGAATTGCTGAGTTGCTGAAACAACTAGAAGAGAAACTTGAAGTGGTTTATGTGCCTCGGGAACAGCCCTTACAAATAGAGGAGAAAGAAAAATTAGAGGAAGTAGTTGAAAAGGAAGATGTGGGCTAGAATAAAAATGAGATAGCCCTATGTGCATTTAAATGCATCTTGCACCATAGGATTGACATACTCAAAGATAAAACATATGTCATCTTGAATGCTTATAATAAACTACCCACCTTACACATAGAAGTAACAGGGTACATTGCTACACTGAACCCCTATTTTATTAATTGGTCTCCTAGGGTTCAATTGTTTGAAAAACTTGCCTATTTGCAGCCTCTTAGATCAGATTTACCTGAGGTTGTAACTGAGGTTGAAGATGAAATAAAAAAGGTTAATATAGCCTTGTCATTTTTTAAGGGTAAGTTGAATCAGGTAGAGGCTAAGTTATGCCTATTTTCTCTGAATTTTAATAGATTTGTTCCTCCTTTGAAAGGAGAAGATGATCAAGTTAAGGCTTTTGAGGCCTAGAGAGGTGAATTTGATAGCAGAATGCCCAGTGGTAAGGCATTTATTTCAGGATCTGATTTAGATGTGGAAGGTTTTAATAAGATTTTGGATGAAGCCTTCAAGGAAGAGACTGGAATGAATAAATTCTTAATGGATTTTAAAAACATTACAAATGTCAAATGGGAAAGACAGAAGGCACAAGTCCTGAGTACACAGAGCTTTAATTGGCTAGCAGAGGATGAAGTGACGGGATGGGACTTGTTGACTAAGCCCAAGAAGAAGAAGCCTATGGTAGAGGAGGAAATCTTGGATGAAGAATGAAGGGGAACACTTGGCGCCTGACCATTGAGCACATGGAGGTTAGTTATTACAAAGGATAAGTGTAATTTAGCCTGTAATGGAAATCATTTGACCTTGATATAAATATCAGAAGCTATCCTGAATACTGTCAGACATATGCGCTAGATTCCAGAAAAGGACAAAGAGTATCAGATTTCATCCCCTAATTTTGTCTCTCCACCACTTCTACATTCTCTTTCTTTGTCTTTTCTATACTTTTAGGGTTAGGTTCCTTAAACCATCCAAAGCTTGTTGCATCCTAACATTAAGGATTCCAAGATGGTTAAGGACCTATATATAGATCAAATTTTTAAAAGCTAAAGAGGATGAAATATATTGAAAATTAGACTTTCTTGATTTGTGTCTGTGTCTTCAAACTTTTTTAAGCTTTTCATGTATTGAAGTAGAAACATATGAATAAAATACAGTGTAGTTTTACTCTATTTTATTGTTGTCTCTTTACTTGTTGTGTATGCTCTTTTATGTTTAAATCTATGAGGCATATTTAAGCATATTGGTTACAAGGTAACTATCTAATTACTTGCAAGTTTCTTTCAAGGAAAGAACTAAGTTTTGTGAGTAGTTTCAATGAGCATAACAATACTTGAGGATTTGATACAATATTTTAGAGGTGACAGGATAGTTTGTTTGGCATTCATATCTGAATTGCATGTAGGTTGTAAGGCAGCGTACCATATTTTGTTCTATTTTTTCTATGGATCTTCATTTATTAACTCTATAAGCCCAAGGATAGGCACTGGTCTAGGAATTGGTTTGGTAATCTATCATCATCCACATATTCAATATCATTTAAACCAATTACTTTCAAGAATCAATTGTACTCATATGAGATTACAGTTGAAGTTTGTTGATTTCTTAAAGAGTAAATCAATAGGTTATTCCTCCTAGATTCACAAGAATTGCAAAAGGAAAGAAGTATGAAATTCCCTTTTATGCTGCTGTCTGCTGTCATTAAGATATTGATTTGGATTGTCAAACTTGTTTGCTGAATAGTTATAGTTATCTGCATTGTTATATACATTTTCATCTAAAAATATAGCATTCAGCACATAAGTAAAATCTTCTCTAAAGATACTGTCAAGTCAGTAATCAGTCATAGGCAAGACCTACCTGAGTCAGTGGATCTCAAAAAAGGAGGTAATAATAGGTATCCCTAGTGTTATCATAATACCTCATCATTTAGTGTTTTCTCTTGCTTAATTCAGAGTATCAAAGGCATTGGGAGTCATAGAGTTGTTTAAGTATTCAAGCATCTTTAGAGGCCCTGGAAGAAAAAACCCTAACAAGTCAAAATTAAAGGTCAAAAATTGACCTCAAATGTATTAGTGACCCTTTGCATACCAGTATTTCTTTTTTCATTGTTACTTCTCCATTCTTATTAAGTTTGTTTCTGAAAATCCATTTGGTGCCAATGACATTTTTGTCACTCGGTCTAGGTACTAATTTCCATGTTTTATTCTTCTTAATCTGTTCAATCTCTTCATTCATTGCACTAAGCTATTCTTGATTCTTAAGTGCAGCATTAACAGATTCAGGTTCAAAATCACAAATCAAACATCTATTGTTAAGTGACTTACTTCTTATTCTCATTCCTTCTCTTTTGTCCCCAATGATCTAGTCTTGTGGATGGTTTCTTCTGACATATTTAGCAAGTATAGTTTCAGATCTCTATTCTTCATTTTTATCTTCATCACTTGGTTCAACATTGTGAGAATTTTCTTGATTCTTGGTGTGTGCAGCCTGTTGCTCGGTTGCATTGTCTTGTCGGTCGGGCAAGGTGTCAGGTTCTTCAATGTAGACAAATCTGTTGTAATCTCCAGGCTCCTTTCTACTTTCTTTGTCATTTTTCTCAGCAAATATGTCCACTTTAACATTTACACTCTCAATGATTTTGTTAGAAGATTTTTTTAGACATTCATAAGCTTTTGTTTTAGTAGATTATCCTATAAATATTCCTTCATCACTTTTAGAGTCAAGTTTCCCATTTCTATCATCTTTCAACATATAAAATTGACTTCCAAAAATTCTAAGGTAACTCACATTTGGTGTGTATCCATACCATAGCTCATAAGGTGTCTAATTTGTGTCTTTCTTCAATTGAACTCGGTTCAATGTATAGACAGTAATACTTACATCTTCTCTCCAGAATTTTTGTGTGATGCCTTTTTCAATCATTAGTTTTTTGGCATAATCAATAATTGATCTATTCCTTCTTTCAACAATCCCATTTTTTTGTGGTGTTATCGGTGCAGAAACATGTCTTGTAATCCCATCCTCATTACAAAATTTAGTGAATTCATCATAAATAAATTCTCCTCCTCTATCTGATCTTAAACATTTTAGTTCTTTTCCACTTTGTTTTTCAACTTTAGCTTTATACCATTTGAACATCTTAAATGCTTCATATTTGTCTTTTAAGAACATGACAATCATCATCCTAGAATATTCATCAACAAATAGAATAAAGTATCTATCACCATAATAACTATTTGTTCTCATTGGTCTGCATAAGTCAGTATGGACTAACTCCATAATAGCATTAGATGAGTAGGTTTTTCTCTTGAAACTAGACTGTCATTTTTCCTTTTTGACAATTCTTGCACATAACATGGTCGGGCTTTGAAATACTCAGTAAGCCTCTCACTTTCCTTTTCTTACTTATCTTAACCATGTTCTCAAAATTCATGTGACATAAAATTTTATGCCACAAACAAAAGTCTTCATTTCTAGCCAATAAACAAGTGGTCTCAATATTATCAAGATAGAATAGATTACCTTTTGTTTTTTCACCAGTACCAACCAACTTTCCTATTCCATTATAGATCATTTCCTTTTTGTTCTCAAAAGCAACTCGGTGTCTTGTGTTGTTCAGCTATGAAACACTAAACATATTATAGTTAAGTGCTTTCACCCAATATGCATTTTCATATCTGATCAGATTATTCAACATGATGGTACCTTTTCCTTAAACTAGGAAAGGTGATTCATTACCCATCCTCACTGATCCATCATTATAATATTCAAAAGTTTTAAACTCTTCTTTAACTCCAGTCATGTGATGAGTACAACCACTATCAAATAATCCATACATCATTTTTTCTAACTTTAGATATGAGTGCTATTTAAACATACCTTTGTTCTTCATCTGAATCATACTTCATAGCAACAAATACTGCCTCAATATCTTCATCAGAATTAGTATCAAAATTTTCAGCTTTTTTCTCAACTAGGTAAAAAGCCTTCTTGCCTTGGTCCTTGTAATCTCAGTTATCTCTTTTGTCAAAGTGTCAGTTGCTTCTGTAGTCTCAGTCATCATTTCTGACATACTTCTTTTCATAAGATTTGTCATTGTCTCCTTCATCCTTTCTCTTATTAGGGAATCTAGTAGAAAAATGTCCAATTTATTTGCAATTAAAACAAACCAATGATAATTTAGCTTTATATATTCCTTTACCTCTATGTAATCTCCTAGCCATTAGTGCTTCAAGTTCATCAAGTTATTTCTCATCACTATATCTGTCACTATCATTTCTCATAGTGTGTTTTTTACTATATTTTCTTATTTTTAGAGAAGACTTGAATGTAGACTCAATAGTAGGTAAGACACTATTGTCATAGTTCTTTATCTCAAATGAAATAAGTCTACCAATCAAACTATCAAGAGTAACATTGTTACTAGCTACTGCTCTTATTTCTTGAATTGTAGATACTCTAATAACATAAATAGGCAGTAAGGTTCTCAGAATTTTATTTACAGTTCTATTTCTTCATCAAGTACTCCTCCTACTCCATGGATAGCATTAACAACTTCTTTGATTTTTTCACTGTACTAAGTGATGTTCTCTCCTTCTTTCATTCTCAGGTAATCAAACTTTCCTCTTAGGCTTTTAGATTTAGCTCTCAGCACATTGGCATCTCCTCCATGTACTAGCTTGAGTTTGTACCACATTTTCTTTGTGGAGGTGCATGACTTCACATCTTCAAATTCAACATTGGTTATACAAGAAGCAAGTTCTATCATCATAGAATTGTTTTCATGTTTCTCTCTCAATTGATCAACAGTCAGAGGTCCAATAGGTGCAACATATTCAATATCCAAGTGTTGTGTAACATCATTTCCAATACCAGATAGATGAAGTCTTATCCTACTTTTCCATGATGCAAATTTGTCCTTGTTCAACCTAGGCACACCCCTTTTCCTCATCTTGTGATCTTTTATCTTAATCCCCTTTAAACTTTCCTTCCAAGAACCAAAGCTCTGATAGGAATTGTTAGAATAAATGAAGGGGGAGTGAATCAGTGGCCTTAACAATTATTCTAAAAATTCAACCAAAAACGTATCTCTCAAATATAATACCTTTAGTTATCTTACAATCCAAATTTCAACAAGATGTATGCCATAAATAATATTTAACAAATATAAACTGCTTGGTAAGATATATTGTTTATCTTTTCTAGACTTTACCGAGTAGCAAAAATAAACTTAGTGTTTAACCAACCAATCCAGTTTCAATAATGTGTAAAAAAATTATCAATGCAATGAAACATTTACACAATTGACACATAGATTTTACCGTGGAAGCCCAATATGGGAAAAACCACCTGGGACTGGTAACCCAAAATATTTTTACTCTTCTAAAGTGATCTCGGTGAAGAGCCAACCCTATTAAAGGTTACAATACACACTGTTAATTGCAACCTTGTTAGAGGATTTAAAACTAATAGTTTTTATTTTGACCTAGCACTCAGTATGTTGTCAAAAAGAAAACCTTTTGATACTCTTGAGTATCTCAATACAATAAGGAATGTTAAATCCCACTCAATTAAGATTTTTTCTAAATCAATGGTAAAACTGATACAGTAAATGATCTGTTCAAAATAAAACTTTGATTTGCAAATATTCAGATCTATTGTTAGTTCTATAATACCTCTCTGATCAATATACACTTTTGTTCCTTTGCTTTCTTTCTTTATTTTACTCGGTGAATTCTTTGTCCTTTGTTGCTTGGTGTTCGTAGAATTTTGTGGGTTTGTTCTTCAACCTGTATGATCAGATCTGCATGAAGAGTTCTATCTTCACATAAAATATACTCAGCATTCCTCTCTTTGATAATAAATTCCTTGTCTCTTTATATAGACATGAATAGCCGCTCAGTCTCCTTGTTTTTATTGTAGATCTCTCCATGATCCGTAAAACTCATCATGCTTTGTTTTATCCCTTAAAGCTCTCCTTTAGTTTTATTCCATAAATCTCTCCTTGATAATTGTGAATAAAACACACTTGAAATATCTTTCCTTGCTTTATCTTAACTGATCATTGAAAAGAATGGAAGGAGCGGCAGCGGGAGCTGGAGAGAAAGGGCGGGAAAGAAGGAATTTGAATTACTATGATGGCAGGAACTAAGATGTTGGAGGAATCCATGCATCTGTTACTACAGGCAATCAGAAGGACGTGGGAGGATCAACAAAGGAGGGCTCCACAAAAGATTTGGATGATGTCAAGGATCATCCCTTCTGAGACGGTGGGCCAGAATGCTCATCTAAAGGTGTCGTGAATGATCCAAATGTTCAAACCCTAAAAAGGAGACCTCTGAAAGGAAGTTGGTCATCGCTATTTGGGATCAAACCATCAGGAAAATCCTCTTTTCCAAAAATCAGCAATGCCTCAGATATCAGCAAGGGTTGTTTTGGTATAACAATCCCTGATCCCCTTGTTGATCATACTATGTCCTTGATGGCTCTTACTCTGGTCAGTAAGTTTACAGGGACAAGACCTAATATTGAAATAGTTAGGGAGCTTACCTATCAAAAATGGAAACTCAAGGGACAAGTTGACATAGCAGCAATGCCAAAGATATTTTTCTCATTTTTTTTTTCAAATACGTAAGATTTATCAAAGGTGCTATGTGGAGGACCTTGGATGTTTGGAAAATCATCATTGGCTCTTCAAAAATGGGTAACGAATCTAGATCTAAATGCAGAGATATTTGAGACAGCCCTGGTTTGGGTGAGATTACCTAGTCTACCAATGGAATACTGGCACGAGGATGTTTTTTTTGGTCTAGCGAGTGTGTTTGGGGATCTGTTGTCAATTGATCCAATGACGGCTGCCAAATCTAGATTAATATATGCCAGAATGTGTGAACATACACCATAAGATGGATCTCCCAGAGGTCATCACTATCAACTCCAAATTGGGTAAGTACATCCAAACTATTGAATATGAATCACTTCCTTTTGCTTGCTTCTCTTGCAAAAAATTTGGTCATTGGGCTATAAACTGCCCGATTAAAAAAACTATGAACAAAGATGAACATAAAAGGGAACCTAAAAAGGTTTGGAAACAGAAAGTCATTACTGTTGAAAGCCCCTTAGATAATGCCAACCATGTTCTTCAGGAGAACAACTCTGAAAAGGAGATTATTAATCATGTTGAGGTTATTCCAGCAATCCAAACTAATCTGGATCAACCTGCCAATGAACCAGAGGCAATGATGCAAATAGAAAAGACAATCTCTTTGGATAAAAAGAATGAGCCTGATCAAGTTATCACCGACTCCTATCAGGAATAGTGTCATTCTAAGCTGAAGGGACTAGAAGATTCTAATACTGCATCCATCTTGATTAGTTTAGAAAACATTATGCCGCCCTCTTCTGGCCTATCCAGTCCCAATGTCAGAGTAAGTGGAGAAATAGATCCCAACGGGACCTCTTCCAAAGAGAGTGAGGATGAATCTTTCCCCCATTGCTGATTTGTGGAGTGAAGAAAACCCAGAGTCTTGCTTGAAGTCTGACTTGGTCAGTAAAGAAGTTCCTTAGTCACTGCTCAAGAACCATGAAAATTCCTACAAATCTTTTGGCAAAAAAGGAGACCAAAACAACAGCAATTCATGTGAATTGGCCAAAAAAAAAGAAAATCACATCCTAGGGGGAGTTAAAACTAGAAGACAAATGAAGGCTGATGTCGATACTCCTACGAGTAAGAAAGGAAGGGAATCACAAAAGAAGAAAAGAGAACAGGAAGAAAAATAGAATATCATGGATGATAAACAACATACCATCCCTAAAATTTGTTCCCCAAGTCTTTAAGATGAAAGTCATCTCTTGGAATATAAGAGGACTAAATAGCCTCCACAAACAGGATGTTCTTAGGAATATGGTTAGTGATAGTAAACCTGATATTCTTCTTATTCAAGAAACTAAAATGACTAAAGAGAAACTAGAAACAGTGCATGTTTCTAAAGGTTATGAAAGTCTAGGTGGTGATTCAGATGGTGCTTCTGGAGGAATAGGGATATTCTAGAATAATAAAAATGTTGTGTGAAACTTAATTCATAGTGAAAAAAACATTCTTTTGGTTAAAATCACTAATCTTAAGGATAACTATTGCTAGAATATGATCATTGTTTATGCCCCTAACACTAGAGGTGGTAGACAAAGCTATATGCAAAGATTGAAAGCTCTCCGTAGTCTGTTCCAAGAAACTAGCTGGATGATTATGGGAGATTTAAACACTCCACTCAAGAATGAATAAAAAATGGGAGGGTCTCTCTACCAACTTGATAGAAGATCTGACCTTATGGAATTTATAAATGAGGAAGATCTATTAGATATTGATTTGGAGGGCATTGACTATACCTAGTCTAATAGACGTACTGGGAAAAACTTAATTTAGGTTAAACTGGATAGAGCTCTCTTAACCAATGACTGGATAGCTAGGTATTATTGTACTCTTTCAGCCGAGCTTCGTATTGGATCTGATCACTATCCAATATCCCTAAACATCAATTAGATCTAGAGAAGAAAGAACTTTCCCTTTAGATTTGAAAGAATGTGGATTGCTCACCCTAACCTAGAAGAAAAAATTGAGGAATGGTGGAATTACATGGTGGAAGGGGGAGAAATGTATAGAGTGACTAAGAAACAGAACACTATTAAAATAAATTTGAAAGTTTGGAACAAAGAAGTGTTTGGGGATATTTTTAGTCAAAAAGTTAAGTTATAGAATGATATTAAGGAAATTTAGAATAGCATCTAGAAAGAGGGTCTCTCAGAGGAAACAAAAACCAAGGAAAACATTCTGATTGCGGATTATTATAATATTATTTCCAAGGAGGAGGCTTTCTGGAGACAGTGATCTAGAGCTCTTTGGCTCAAGGTAGGGGACAAAAACACTAGATTTTTTCACATGGCAGATTTGAAACATAAAGCTATTAACAGGATAACTAATTTCCACTCCAAAGGCAAAACTATCTGGAAGGAAGAAGATATCAGATCTGAAATGGTTAGATACTTCTCAGAGTTGCTTGCAAAGGATAAAAATATCGATAGACCTAATCAGGAAGAAATCCTTAATGCCATCCCTAAGCTCGTTAATGAAGCTTCTAATAAGATTCTCCAAGCTATCCCTTCTAATATGGAGATCAAAAATGTTGTTTTCTCTTTCGAAGGAGAAAAATCTCTGGGTCATGATGGTTTCCCTATGATGTTCTTCCAGTAGTACTGGAATATTATTAGCCAAGATTTTCAGGAAGCTGTTAAATAATTCTTTGGGTCTAAGTGTCTTCTCATCAAATTAAATGCTACTTTCCTGGTCCTGATTCCTAAGAAACAAGGAGCTAACATGGTGGAAGAATTTAGACCTATCAGCCTGTGCAATTCTCTTTACAAAATCATGTCCAAAGTTATTACCTCCAGACTCCTCCAGCTACTTCCAAATATTATTTCCCCTCAATAGAATGGCTTTGTACCTAGGAGACAAATCCTTGACTCTATCATTGTGGCTCATGAGAACATTCACTCTCTGGAGAAGGCTAAAAAATAGGGCTTCATGATGAAACTGGACCTCTCAAAGGCTTATGACAGAGTTGACTGGCAATTTCTGTAGATGGTGCTGGTATCTTTTGGCTTTAACAAGGGGGTTATCAAAATTATCATGCAACTCATTACTACTGTCTCCTCCTCTGTCATTGTTAATGGGGGATCTTCTCCCTTTATTAAACCTTCCAGAGGTTTAAGACAAGGAGATCCTATATCTCCCATCCTCTTTGCAATGCTTGCAAAATGCCTTGGGAGGTATATTCATAAGATGGTGGAAAAAGGGGAAATAAAATGTATTCAACCTTCCTCAGCAAGACTCATCTACTCCTATTAGCAATTTGTGAATGACACTCTTATAATGGGAGAGTCGACAATTAAAGAGGCCAAAAAACTTAAGAAAGGACTATCTATCTATACTGAGGCTACAGGTCAGCTTGTCAATTGGAATAAGAGTTCCATATTCTTTATTAATACCCCTAAAAATAGAAAAATAAAAATGTCTAATATCCTTGGTTGCAACATTGGAAAACTCCCCTCTTCTTACCTGGGTCTGCCCCTCTATTCTAATCCTCCTGAAAATTTCTGGCACACTCTTATTGATAGATGCAACAAAAAATTTGCTGGCTAGAAAGGGGCACTGCTCAGCAATGCTGGAAAACTCCAACTTATAAAATCTACCCTCCAAAACCTCCCTATTTATGTGATGAGCTTATTTAAGATCCCCCATAAAATTGCTAATGAAATTGAAAAAATATAGAAAAGATTCCTCTGGTCTGGGGTTGAGGAGAAGAAAAGAATGAGTCTTGTTTCATGGGAAAAAGTTTGTAGACCTAAAAATCTGGGAGGTCTTGGATTGCGGACTATTAAAAAATTTAATAAAGCCCTCATGGCTAAATAGTTGTGGAGGATTTACGGAGACCAAAAAGAGTGGAACTCTATCATTCAAAGAAAGTATCTCTTTCACAACAATTCTTTGGAGGACTTTATAGTGGAAGACAACAACACTAATGGATCGTTCATCTGGAATAGTATAAAATCAACTAAGGACCTTATTGTGAAATGAAAAAGATGGAAACTGGGAGATGGTTGTAGAATTGAGTTTTGGGTTGACGAATGGATCCATTTAGAGCCTCTGTCAACCAATCAAGACTGGAAAGATATTATTGATAGAAGCAAAGAAGCTATTAGCACCAAAGTTACTGACTACTGGCAGAAGAATTGATGGAAGAACTTGGGAGATATTGATGCTAGATTCATTTCCCTCCAGCATGAGTTGCGGACCTGGTACATAAAAGATAACATTAAGGACTCAGTAATGTGGAATCCTACTTTTGATGGGAAGTACTCTATGGCCTCAGCTATTAATTTTCTTTTAGAAAGAGAGGAAAGGCATCCCTGCTCTTTTGTGTGGTTCAAAAATCTTATACCTAAAATTAACTTCTTCTATTGGCTCTTAATATAGAACAAACCGTTTATGCTTGATAACCTTATTAGGAGGGGTATACACATTGTTAATAGATGTATTCTTTGCTTTGAAAATTTGGAGTCTTGTGATCATATAATGCTCCATTGTCCTTTTACTCGAAAGGTTTGGGAGATCATTTTTAGAAAATGGCATATCTGCTGGCGTTTTCCTTTTGTCTAGAAGTATTTTGTTGCTCAATGGAGTTACCCACCTCAGAACTTTAATGATAAAGACCAATGGCTCCTCATTCCTCCTCATGTCTACTAGAGAATTTGGAAAGAATGCAACAACAAAATCTTTAGAGAAAAGTAGGCCTCTCCTGAAGTTGTTGGAAATCAGATTTGTAGGGCGCTGGAAGAAAATTTCTCTATTTCAAAAATTGAGGGATTAGGTAAGAAGAAGAGTGACAGAAATAAAAACCAAACCAATTAGAGATCTATGGAAACTTGGACATCACCCCCTGAAGGTTGGGTAAAAGCTAACTTTGATGGGGCTACAAAGGGCAACTCGGGTATTGTTAGAGGAGGCAGAATAATCAGGGACCAATATGGTAATAGAATTGGGGCCATTGCTTCTCCTTTGGGAACACAATCTAACCATAGGGCCGAGGCTATGGCAACTCTCAACATTATTATGCTGGCAGAGGATATGGGATGTGAAAAAGTCTAGCTGGAGGGATACTCTAAATATTGTCAATAACATTAGAGGCAAGAATAAAGCTTCTTGGAACATAGAACATATCATTGCTAAGATTAATAATGTGGCTTCGAAATTAAAATATTTTTATGTCTCTCATTGCCTTCAAGAAATGAACCAAGTGGTTGATTGTCTAGCCAACATTGGAGTTAAGAAAGATATCACATGCAAGTGGCAGGAGAATGCAAGAATTAATAATGAGGTGGAATTATTACTTGATTATGATAGGCTCAATCATAAGGCAGGTGAGGTCATTCACATTAATCATTCCAATTAATGATGATTTGATTAGGGGAACAGTGACAATGTCATGCATTGTGAAACATCAAATTACTGATAACTTAATTACGATGCAAGGTTTCTTCATTAAGTACTCTGTTATTGTGAATTTTGAATTTCATTGTGTGATTAATAATAGCATGAAACAGAGCAAAGAAAGTATTTGAATCACAAAAGAAGAAGACATGGGTGGAGACTTGAAGATAGAAGAGCCTGTGGAGTGTAAATGGAGGGAAGAAAAAGATGTGTGGAACAAGCTCAAGAAGGATAATGTTCATAGATATCTGAAGAGGCTCCATGGAAATGACAAAGAGGTAACGAAAGCATTTGTAAAGGGATGGGAGAATGGCACTATCAAAATCTTGGTCAAATCTCTCAAGCTCACTCTAGACAAGATTGCTAAAATTATTGGCCTTCTGAAGGATGGGAAGCATTTTCTGAAAGATAAAAAAGAAGGTAACAAGGGTTATAAAAAATTCCCTAAGACTGAGGAAGAAAGGGCTATGCTTGTGAAGGGTGACAATGATTATGTAAACCTGTCAAATATTAAGCGGATATGGGCATTTTTTATTTGGGCCATCATAGAGTACTTCACTTTGGATGCCAGGTATTCTAAGGTTTCTAATTATCATTTTTCTATGGTAAACCATTTCCATCATAATATTAGGGTTTGTTTTCCCTTCTTTCTTTTAAGCTCGCTCAACTAGAGCATCAATGACCATAGGAGTAAATCTTCCCCTATGTTACATGAGGTATTAATCCTGCTTATTAATGACTATGTCAAGAATCATATCCCTGATCCCATCCCCAAAAGTAATGTGAATACTAAGAGGAAAATTATGGAGCAGTCTAAGGGTAAAAGCCCTAGTAAGGAAACTGCTAAAAAAATCCGCAAAGGCCCTGTTGAAGTGGATATTTCTCTATCAATTTATGATGATATTGAGGGAATGAAAATGGATGATGAACAAGATATTGTTTCATCTAAGGATGAGGGTTTCACTGGGAAGCTACATAAAAATGAGGACATGACTCCCAATGTGTCTCCGAGTGGAAAAGATACTCTTGAGGAAATCCAAAATCGGGAGGAAAAATATTTGGAGGAAATAAAGGAAGAGATTGACAATTTGATTGACACCCATATTGAAGACCACACTGTCAATAAGGATAGTGAAGAGGAGTAGAAGCAGGACACTTTGGATTCTTAGAGGGAGTCAGGGGACACTGAACCCACATTGAGGATAACATCCTTAACATTGAAGATGGAGAATACCAGATTCAAGAGTCTCAGGATCACCATAAGGAAACAGGGGACTTGGCGAATGACAAAGGTAAAACGGAGAATACTAAGGAAGACATAGTCCTCGACAAGGAAATAGAGAAAAATGAGAAAAATAACATGGATGGGGATAAACTTGATGATAGCTGGGATAATGACCCAGATTACAAAAATGTCTACAACAAGAGGAGTCTTGAGGATGATCTTCGTGACAGTTAGGTCAATGTCAAAAGGGCATTTACTTTCTCTTTTCTGCAAATGGCTGGTAAAAAAGATGAGAATAACTATAACTTGGATAAATGGATTCATGATGATATAAACGAGATCAAAGATAATTATAAGAATCTAGAGAACAGGACTGCTTTGCTAGAGGAAATTGTTGATAAAATGCGCAATGATGCCACTATGTATCAGCATGGACATAATGTTTTAGATAAGATTAATAATATTGATGCCAAGATGAGTGCTTTGGTTGATAGTAAGCTCAGAAACATTAATGATAAGATCAACAACAACAAGGTTCTCATCAAAAAGCTGACTGCGGTTAGAAAAATGGGTATGAATAATTCCCTGGATAATCTGAAATCCTTATATACCCTTCTGGATGGAAATGACAGTGACAAGGCTAGGCAGGAAGAAGATTGCTTTCCGGAAGCACATACTTCAGGCTTAGGATCTAGGACCCATTCCAGCACTAAAAAGAAAGCCCAAGTCCATACTCTAGATATTAAGAAGTTACGAGAATTGGTCCAGAGTATGGAGCTGCAGATGGTTGAAGTTCAGACGCTGGAAGATCAGCTGGAAGTTGTTTAGTCTAGGTTGCTGGAAGTTTTTTCTTTTCTGGCTTTTCATCGGCTAGGAGCTTGTTTTTGTTTTTTTATTTTGTAATGTAAGTTTATGTTATATCTGGGGTTTATCCCTCTCTTGGTTTTCTATCTCTTTTGACAGATAGTTGTTTCCTCATTCTTCATTGTTTATCTTTTGGCTTATTGTAAAGGGTTTCGGGGCCCCTTCAAAACCTGTTGTTACCTTAATCAAAAACTAATCGTTGATAAAACAACAATCAATCAGTCAATCCCTAAATTGTAGCTCTGCCAGCTAAGCAATTTTGTCATTCTTTAACTCCAGTTATGCTTGGTCATCAACTCTAGCTATGTTTGGTCATCAACTCCAGTTATTCTTAGTAATCAACTTCAGTTATGCTTGGTAACACTTGCTCCATTACTGTTATGTTCAGTATACACTATGAACTGCTCGGTGTTCACTGCCACTCAGTGTATACATACCTCTTATGTTTTACCGACCACATAAACTTTGTCTCTTCAAATCTTCAAGGTTATGACAATATGTGTATGAACAATCAAACCATATCAAGTTGACATCAATGAAAATACAATACATTAACTAATTTAATGTCTTGCATTCACCTTTGCATCTCGGTGAACATCAACTTATCAGCTTCAAACATTCAATCAGTTATAGTTCATCAGGAGGTTTGGTGTACAAAGCAATATCGAGCCTAATCGGGTACCAAAAAATGATGACATAATTTTGATTTTTAAATTTTCCCTCCCATTTCTCCCTCCTTCGTATGATATATTATATATCAAAAATTATATATTAAATTATGTATATATATATATTAAATATTATATAATATCTATTATATATTAAATATTATATAATATATATTAATATTAAATGTT
>MU224605.1:2270265-2321128 GCA_018584345.1 Thuja plicata | reverse complement strand
TACTAGGACCCCTTAGGTCCCTCTATGACCCCCGGGGAAACATTAGAACACTCAAGTGTGTACCAAGGGGTCGTACGACCCATTGGGACACATTTGAGTATTGAAATGTGTCAAAAGGGGTCATGGCAAATTCCTAGGGGTCCTAACACATAAGAAGGTGTACTAGGACTCCTTAGGTCCCTCTATGACCCTTGGGGACACATTGGAACACTTAAGTGTGTTCCAAGGGATCGTAAGACCCCTAGGGACACAATTGAGTGTTCCAATGTGTTGAAAGGGGTCATGGGGTCTTCTTAGGGATCCTAACATGTGAGAAGGTGTACTAGGACCCCTTAGGTCCCTCTTTAACCCTCAAGGACACATTAGAACACTCAAGTGTGTCCCAAGGAGTCCTATGATCTCTTGGGACACACTTGAGTGTTCCAATGTTTCAAAAGGGGTCTTGGGGTCTTCCTAGGGGTCCTAACACATGAGAAGGTGTACTAGGACCCCTTAGGACCCTCTTTGACCCTTGGGGACACATTGGAACACTCAAGTGTGTTCCAAGGGGTCCTATGGCCTCTTGGGACACACTTGAGTGCTCCAATGTGTCGAAAGGGGTCATGGGGACTTCCTAGGGGTCTTACAACTGTGATAAAATGTACTAGGACCCCTTAGGTTCCTCTTTGACCCCTAGGAACACATTGGAACACTCAATTGTGTCACAAGGGATCCTAAAACCTCTTGGGACACACTTGAGTGTTCCAATGGTTCAAAAGGGGTCCTGGGATCTCCCTAGGGGTCCTAACATGTGAGAAGGTGTACTAGGACCCCTTAGGACCCTCTTTGACCCCCAGGGACACATTAGAACACTCAAGTGTGTTCCAAGGGGCCCTACAAACTATTGGGACACACTTGAGTGTTCCAATGTGTCGAAAGGGGTCATTGGGACTTCCTAAGGGTCCTAATGTATGTGTGAAAATGGGTACCTGTAAGATGCACAACAAAAACACACACTTCAATGAGTCTTTACGTGGTTAGCGGGTTAGAAAATACAAAATTGAAATAAAAAACTACACTAACCAACAATGACCCATTGCCTTATAGTAGGCAGGAGTATGAGTTTTCTCTCAGGTCATCGCAAACTCAGTGACTACACCAATATCCTAAACGAAGGCTTTTTAATCTAGATGATTGATCTAAAATGATGAATACAAGATGCAGATTGTTGTTAATCCAAAGCTAATTAAGATTCAATTTCAAGAGCACCAAATGAAAGATGTAAATTCTTTTTAAAGCCCAAAATCAAATGTGCTCTAAATTAGATTGTTTGCATGCTTGAAAGTAAAACAAAAATGCTAAATGATTAATAGTTAAGAAAATAAAATGTAGTATAATAACGATAGAATATGTTAGGATCCTTTGTAAAGGAAATGAGTTTCTTTTTTATAGAAATCTCTCTCGAATTGACGGTCAAGATTGAAAGAAAAGAGTGGCTTAGATTCAATTGAAGAAGCACAATCCATGTGCAATTGATTTAATTGGTCAAAAGATTCAATTGACTGAACTGACTGATCAGTCTTTTTGAAAACTTCCAAATTAAGTTCTTAGTTAACTGAAATGTTTCCAAAATGATAAATAGTAGAGAATCAGTTAAGTAAGTGGAACTGGATTGTTTCCAATTTGATCATCAGTTGGCTAGATTTGATGATGTTATATGCATTTCTAATTATTTAAATTATTTTGAATGCATATTTTGTTTTTATTAACTAATTTAATTCTTTTTTGGATTTAACTGACAATTTAGTAATTTTATTTGATTAATATATCAGAATATCAATTAAATAATTAAGATAATGTTTATTTGCCAATGTAATGTGATTTCAAGAATTAATTAATTAATCAAGTATGATGATTGATTAGAACCTAGGGTTTAGGTCAGATTAGCTTAAATTTGATAGATTGTGGAATTGCGTATTTGATTTAGGACTTAGGGTTTATCAAGATTAGGTTTTCTTGATTAATTATTGATATTGGGGGTCTAGATGACCATTTTTATGTGATTACACTGAGAGCTATTGATTATGATCTGGATCCCTAGGGGGTTCAAGAGAATTCTCAAGACTAGCTTATCTGGTCCCCTAACCTAAGTGGAAGATTCTCAGTGTCCTCAGCTTATTCCCTCACTTCCAATCAGGATACTTTTCCCTTTTTGGCTAAGGTTTGGATCCATTATCTCATCCCTAAGATTAACATTTTTTACTGGTTATTTTTCCAAGATAAGGTGCTCTCTACTGAGAATATTTCTAAGAGAGGTTGGGTGCTTCCTAAATATGTTACCTGTGTATGTAAGAGGCTGAAACCACTACCCACTTTCTCTTTCATTGCTCGTTATCTAGAGAGGTCTGGTCAATTCTGATGCAGAATTGGAACATCAGTTGGGTTCTCCCAAATTCCATCACTGATTTTGCCTCCCAATGGTACTCTCCTTTCTCTCACAAGCTGGGGAAGTTGTTATGGAACCTATCTACCCCTCATGTTATCTGGATGATATGGAAGGAAAGGAACAATAAGATCTTTAAAAATGAAACCTCTATTCCTTTGGTGGTGGGTTCTAAAATCATCAAAAATATTGTTGAAAATATTCATTTGGCTTGTGATCAGAATCCGAATCTGATAAAACGTATTAAAGACAAGAGTGCCTTAAGAAACTATATTTTTTCTTAAATATCTAAGCCTGGTAATAGAAAACATGATGGAGTAGTGTGGTGCTCCCCCCAACCAGATGGCATAAGGCTAACTTTGATGGGGATGCTAAAGGAAGCCAAGGAAAGGCGAGTTGTGTGGCATTGTTCAAAACTCTCATAGAAATTGTGTTGATTTCATAGCTCTCCCCATTGGCATCTAGACTAGTCACATGGCCAAAGAAATGACCATTCTTCAGGTCTATAAGATTACGAAGTACTTGAATTGTACCAAACTATGGCTTGAAGGTGACTCAATGAATATTATTAACTGCATTAAATGAAATCACAAACCTTCATGGAATATAAGTCACATCATAGTTCAAATAAAAATGCTCTTAAGTAGTTTTGAGGCCATCTATGTCACCCATGCTTTTAGGGAAACAAATGTTGTGGCTAACAGCCTGGCCAGTTTGGGAGTACGAAGTGATGATGTAAGCTCCTGGCAAGGTGAAAAAGGATTAAATTATGAGGTTCTAAGCCTTATAAAGTATGATCAAATCCATCAGAATCAATGTGTAATTAGTATTTATGATGAAAAGGAAAGGTAAGTTGTTAAAAATTTGTACGAAGGCATCTAGTACGTACAAAGGGCAGGAAAAAAATTATTCCAAGTGTGAGATTTGCAAAGCGCGGGGTCTTTTTAAGCCCATTAAAATATTTTTTTTATTATTCTCTCTATGATCTGCATTTTTCTCTGTGTCTCTGGTCGATAAATTCTCACGGTGAATAATCCATGTGTCTCATTCTCTGTGACTATGAGAGGCAAGCTCAAACGGGAAGAACCCAGTTTCTATAAGTGGAAGAAAGAGGAAAAGGTTTGGAGTATTCTAAAAGAGGGTGGAGTCACATCTTACATGGAGAGGCTACATGGTTATGAAAAAGACATCTCTAGGGAATTTGTTGAAAGCTGGGATAATGGAAAGGAAATTTTGTGTGGTAAGACCTTCACTATTAATGAGAAGTTAATTTTAGATATTACTGGTATGAATATGTTTGGTCTGAAGTACTATAGAGGCCATGTCATGGCCCATAATGTGTCCCATTTATAAACTAAAACCCCTGAGGAAAAATGCCTCTTAGTGAAGAAAAGCAGAGATTTCTACCTACGAAGTCTAATGAAGATGCTCTGGGGGAATTTGGTTAAGGCTTTAATACAATACTTTAGTTTAGAAGGCCACTACACTAGAGTGTATAATTTCCATTTTATGATGATTAACCATTTTAGGTATAAGAGGAAGATTTATTTTCATTTTTTATTGTTGGAGTCTTTAGGCACGAACATCATGGAAAATAGGAAAAGCCCTGAGAAGCCAATTTTACACGATGGGTTAATTCTTCTCATCTCTCAGTATGCTAAGTTTAAGTTGTAGGATCCTACCCCGATGTCTAAGAAGGGAAAATAAAATAAGTGTAAAAGACCTCTCATAGCTGAGAATAACCCTACCAAGAAGAAACACAAGATGTCTAAAACTTAGAAGGTTGAGGTAGCCAAATTCTTCACTAAGGAGGCTGGTATGGACACTAAGGATGATGCAGAGGTGCAGGAGGAAGATAAATATTTTAGTGTCTCCTCGCACCAAGAAGAATTGGAATAGGGATATGAGGAAGATGCTAGTGAGTACACTTTAGATACAGAGAGTGAAAATGCCGACAGTGACAAGCCTAGGAAATGGATACTGAGGACCCAGATGAAAATTATGTGCCTGAGGAGGAAGGTAGCAAGGAGGTTATTGAGAAAACAAAGGCCCTATTAACTCATGCCCTAATGTTCTATAGGTTTTTGTTATACCCAATTTTGTTGTGAGTCTGACTATTATGACTCAGCCTATTCATGATTGAGGTATCATTTCGGTGAACGTCCCCATCTCCACTATTTTAGTGGATTATGAGGACTCTGCAATAAAGGAAGACACAATGTCTAGGGTTAACTCTAAGAAGGCAGATGAAAAAAGAAAAGAGATTAAGGATTAGATGGTTGATGAGAAGGAGGATCCTTTGAAAATCCAAGAAGAGACAAACGAGAGGAGTAAAGCGATGAGTGAGCTTATGCAAGCTGCTAAAGACCGTGTTGATATGGACATGCAGATGAGAAATTGGCTCTTTGAAGAAATCAAAGATATCAGCATCAAACAATCTGTGCTGGAGGATAGAATAGATAAAATCTCCCTGTTGATGGCCAAGCCCAAGGATATTGCTAAGGATGGCACTGAAGACTATGTTGGAGGAGAAGACAAAGGGCTAATGGAGAAACTAGAGCTTAAAATTAATGTTGTAGTCAATTTATGCCTGTAGACTACTTCAAGCCACATTCAACGTATCGAGGACACTCTGAACAGGATTATGATGCATAATTATGAAGGAATGAAGGTAACAACTGATAACCTATGCGCTCTACTATCTGTGCTAGAAGGTAATTCTAGTCCAATTAATGTTGAAGACATGATGACAAAGGCACTAGCTCTACTGGTCCTAGCTCTAGGACTAGATTAAGTACTAAAAAGAAAAAGGTGGTCAACTAAAAGGAAATTAAGATCCTCAGGGATTCCATCCAGCAATATGAATTGCTGAAGGACACTGCAGATTTTATGAAAAATATATCTTAACTATGTCGATCCTATTTTTTTTTATGTCTGATCATTTTTTTGTTGGTTGTTGGTGTTAGGGGGGTGTTGTAATGTCTTTGTCTGTATCCCCCAGAAATCTATTTTTGGTCTGTGCTTAAGCTTCCTATCTTCTTTACTTTTGTAAAGGGTTATAGTTCCCTTCAAATCCTATTTTTTCCATAATTAAAAACTAGGATAAGTGTTACTGAATGGACACTATCTGGAAGGGGCTCATAATTTAACATTGGTATGTAGTTTATTGGTTCATTTCTACTATTGGATTAGTCATACTAGTAGATATAATGGAAGGAAAACTCCCAAAATATTATCCAGCATGGGGATCCACTTGCTACATAAAGATAATTCTTTATTTCAAACCTTTTCCATTGTATCAATGTTAGCAATAGGAAGTCTCCTCCAAAATATTGATTTTAATGTATCAAATGCATAGAGGTAAACTTGAATTGCAACATTAGCTAACATAGTGTATGGGTGTTCAATCCTTTCATACATCTCATAGACTTAGTGATTGAACATTATGATGGGTTCATTTGGCTCCTTCCAAAATGATATGAGGACTCTCCTATACCTCTTAGGCAAAACCAAAACTATATTTTTCATTTTTTTAGTAAATTAACCCTCCTTATAGCACCACTTTTGTTGGTCGTGATGTTCAAACAATACAATTATAGGGATTCAAAGACGCAAAGGAAAACTGATTAGACTATGACAGTATGAGAACTGAGACAATGATGCATGAGCATTAGGGCTCCCAAGAGGCCATTAAGGACAAAAGCTTCAAATTTTTGTAATAAGGCCATGGTAAGCCATTCATTTCAATTTCATGTTTATTTGATGTTATTTTATGCTTTAATTTTCAAATATATGGCCATTTGAGCCATAATGTACCCATTTGGCCTATTAAGCCCTATTTGTCAGGGTGGGTCAAACTGGTGAAACTTGTCAAACTAGGTGGAGATGACATAAAATGTTGGTTTTAGTTCATCTAGGTCATATTGGTCATGTTTGCAAAGTTATAGGGGGTTTTTTATGTAAAAGTGTCAAAATTACAACAAGTTCCCAAGATAAACTATGGGTGTAACCCACAAGTGGGAATGTTCTTCTCTCCTATTCCATATTATATGAATTTGTATGCAAATGTTTATCCTTTTTTTCAGGTAATCAAGGTGTTCACAAAAAATATGCAGCATGGTATTCATGCGACATGAGTTATTTCTTAGTGGAGAGTATGATGTAGGAGGATCAAGGCTTCAAAGAGACCATTAATGCCAAAGATTCTATTTTTTGTAATAAGGCCATGTTAGGCCCATTCATTTCACTTTCATAGTTATTTAATATTATTACATGCATTGGAATGAAATTGTAAGGCCCAATGAGCCACTATGTAGTTATTTGGCTTATAAAGCCCTAGGTTGGTCGAAGGTGGTCAAACTATTCAAATGGGTGGAAATAGGATGGGAATGGTTTTTTTAATCCATTGGTCATATTTGGAAATTTATAGGGGTCATTGATGTAAAAGTGTTAAAATTTCAACAATGGTGCAAAATTTGCATTGACAACTTTTACAACATTTGCAAAACAAGTTGTCTAATAAAGAAACCAACATTAAACTAATCTAAAATATGGTTGGAACAACTGGAAACCACCTTGTAATGATTCAAATAGCCCTTTGGTTATGGGTCAAGGTAGATGGGGGAAGATTGAATGACATTTTTTAATAAAAGTATTGCATTTTACTTTGTTTTTTCTTGCAAATTCTCATAACAGTCAAATGGTATGTCAATTTGATGATGTGTTTTGATTCCTAATCGATTGAAAAATGTAGCTGAGTGAGTGTTATTTCATATGAATCAAGTTTAGGATCCTTTTGTGGGTTGTATAAGGAGATCAAACAAGTTCTTCCAAAACAATAAGAAAACCCTCACTTCGAAAGGGTTTCTTAGAGAATTGTTGATTACTCTATATTCCACCGTTAAAAAATTCCAATTTTTTGGATTATGTTAGTACTCTGAATCATATTTCATTTGTCATTTTATTTGGGATCAACTGGTTATGTGTGTAAGGAGAACCATCGAGCCCTAGACTAACTATTCACTACTTTTTGTTCATTGTGACTGCATATTTCATTATTTTGGCAATAACAAGTATATTAAAGTGTTCTTAATGATTGTACATGATCAAAGGAGATTGAAGAGGAATTTAAAAACTTCTAAACACCTTGGATATGGGGTAGCATCTAGTTTCTAAGTATGATTTATTTTCCACTATGATAACTGTCAAACTTTGTAACAGTGCTAGTTTAAATTACTAAATTTTCATATTCACTTTTGTTTAATTTTTGGATGTTGTTGGAATTGGGTATTGTTGATGTTGTTGGCATTCATGTTTTTTCACTGATGTCAACATATGTTTATGTGAAGGAAGTAAGACTGGTTATTTTGACTGACATAAGTATACAGATACTTTACGGATGAATCAGATCAAGTGAAGACGGGGATATGTAGAAGGATATATGATGATCTTATTTCTAAGTTCACTTGGCTTAATATTTGATGAGTTACAAAAGTTTTGGTAAAGACTAGTTTCTGGACTATGACAATGATGATTGACAAAGCGATTCTCTATGGTTTGAGTATATATTACATGCGATGTGTTACCAATAATAGTCTACAAGCACAACTAAGAGGGGGGTGAATTAGTTGTGATACAAAATATTAAACTTTAAACTTTATAAACCAAAACTTCAATGCAAATGATAACACAGTAAATGGTGCAGGGAACCCTAATGAAGACATGAAGAGAGAGTCACTTCGTTGGCTCATGAAGAATGATCTAAAGATCAACATATGAATGTAATATGGCTTGAAAGTCAATTTTGTGTATGTGATGTAATGGAATGTAATAAGCCTAATGTATAAAGGCATGTAATGGTGTAATAGTGAATTGAATGCATAAGGTGGTATATGAGGCCTAGAAGGCTAAAGGTTAGGTCTTAGGATAGAATTTGTATATTTAATGTTATGTTAAGGTCCTTCATGGACAAATTTCAAATTCATAGTTTTTAGAAAGTCATTTGATAGGTTTCAAGTGTTTAAAGATTTGTAATATAACGGTTAGATGTCAAGTGGAGGGAAAAGTCTAAAATTAGACCTTCTTGCATGTAGAGGAATCCTAATTGATAGAGATTAGTTACAAAACTTATTCTTTGTCTATGTAAGCCTAAGAAGGCATGAGAGCAAGAGAGGTAAGGAGAGAAGGCTGAAATGTACAAATTATTCTCTGAGATGTAAATAAAGTTCTAATTTTTTGCAAGTTTAGTTTGAGTTTTTATCACATAAAATTGGATGTTGTTGCGGGGGTCATATCTCCCAACTCAACTATTGAATATTTATCATCTTGAAGTATGTTTTAGAGAACCTAATTATGCTCATCCTCACTGGAGATATTTTGGAAATATTGTGTTTTTCAAAAGTTATGTATGAATGTTTATGAGTCTATGCAGAGGGCAGCAACTCGACATTTGTGGAGGAATTTTTAAGATCCATGCACTAGTGCTTAGTGCCTCTACATCAAGTTGTATCAGAGCCTAGGAGAATCCTAGGTTGAGAGGAAGAAGAATTATTTTAAATTCACTTGTATGCTGGTCCCTTTGTAGAAGCATTGGAGTGCCCATTTCCACCAAGTGTGTCCTAGAGTAGAAAGGTGTATTAGAGGTGTCAAAAGAATTCTTGAAGAGTGTGAAGATGTACCTAACTAAGTCTGAGAGAGATTTGTACTGAGCTTAAAAAGGGTACAAAGATAAAGAGAGAAGAATAGACAAAGAAGAGAAGAAAAGAGAAGAAGCCAAGAGGAAACAAGAAGAAGAGAGTTGGAAAATTCTTAAAGAGGATTTGGATGAGAGTGAGAAGAAGTGGGAGTGGATAGCCTTACTCCTTGAAAAAGAAATAGATGATGAAGAGGAAGAAGTGCAGCAAAAAGCACTTGGAGATGGGAATGAACCTTGTGAAAAGAAGGTTCTAAAAACTGAAATACAAGTACAAGAGGATGTTGCTGATGGTGTTGATGAGTGTATGGATTAAGAAATCCAAATTGGGACAGTCAAGTGTCTATTGAAGGTTACTATTGAGAGGCATGAAGACATGGATATAAAGGAATCCATAGATGAAATGTGTACATGCCAAAGAGGATGGCATTGGGATGAAAAGTTTCAGAAGGTCTCAAATATGATAGGGACCTTGGAGAGTGAAGACTTCAAGCTCTTGAAGATAGAGTTGAAAGAAGAAGCCAATAGTTGGCATAAGAGGATGAGGAAAAGAGTTGTGTGGCCTATTAAAAGGCTTATGGAAGAGAAGAAACTACTGCAAGAACTCACTGAGAGGGTTCATGGATTTGGTTGTGGTAAACCAATACAAGGTACTAAAACAACAAGGAGAGAAGTAGTCAAAGTCTTGAAGACATGACAGATTTGTGGGATGAGTTGGATGCCATAGTTGAAGAATGGAAAAGGAAGGGTGGAGTAGTGAAATAATGCCTAAGATAGGGGCATGATGATGAAGGATTAGATGGTCATGAGAAGACCTTAGTGACTGAAGTGTCTACAAGTAAAGATATCTCACAAGGAGTGTGTGAGAAGATAGAGGAAGTGTTGAAACAAAGGCAGAGAGGGGTGGAGTACCAAACATATGTTTTGGTCCATGAAAAATATTTGCTAAGTTTTATTTCTCATATTTTTATGACAGGATTCCAGGGATATGATCTTATTGATCATGTAAGTAATGATGTTGTAGACATCTATGGAAACATATATATGAGAGATGCAAGAGTTAGTGCTTGGCATGGGCACATAGTGATTGATTGCAGGAACATGAATCCAATGAAAAGAGGATACTATTATGTTGCAGGTCCTCAACAAGCAATGAGTAAAGACTGGAGGAAAATAAAGAAACTCCCAATCCAAGGGACTTGGATTGATTTGATCCTTGGGAGTATGGTGCAGGGCACCCTGATGAAGACATGAAGAGAGAGTCACTTGGTTGGCTCATGAAAAATGATCATAGAGAATGAATGATCTAAAGATCAACATATAAATGTAATATGGCTTGAAATTCAATTTTGTGTATGTGATGTAATGGAATGTAATAAGCCTAATGTATAAAGGCATGTAATGGTGTAATAGGGAATTGAATGCATAAGGTGGTATATGAGGCCTAGAAACCTAAAGGTTAGGTCTTAGGATAGAATTTGTATTTTTTAATGTTATGTTAAGGTCCTTCATGGACAAATTTCAAATTCATAGGTTGTAGAAAGTCATTAGATAGGTTTCAAGTGTTTAAAGATTTTTAATATAATGGTTAGATGTAAAGTGGAGGGAAAAGTCTAAAATTAGACCTTCTTGCATGTAGAGGAATCCTAATCAACAGAGATCAGTTATAGAAGTTATTATTTGTCTATGTAAGCCTAAGAAGGCATGAGAGAAAGAGAGGTAAGGAGAGAAGGCTGAAATGTATGAATTATTCTCTGAAATGTAAATAAAGTTCTGATTTTCTGCAAGTTTAGTTTGAGTTTTTGTCATAGAAAATTGGGTGTTGTTGCGTGGGTCATATCTCCCAACTAAACCAATGGATCTTTCTCATCTTGAAGTATATTTTATAAAACCTAATTACGTCCATCCTCACCAGAGGGATGTTGGAAATAATTTTTTTTTCAAAATTTATAAATGAATGTTTACAATTCTATGTAGAGGGCAGCGACTGGACATCTTTGGAGGAATTTTTAAGATGCATGCACTAGTGTTTAGTACCTCTGCATCAGTAAACACAATACTTCTTGTCAAGGAAACCCTGTTAAAGGTAAAACCCCAGTGGTAATTAGCACCCACAAATGATGTACTATGAGTATAGTATCCATGTTAAAATATTTATCCCTGTTAGGAGGTTATTACAACATTATAGTACATAATATCTGTTAAAAGACAGACCCTGTTAGGAGTCAAGAGTAATAGTAGGCTCACTTCCCAGGAACACTTCCCAAAGAAGGTTAAAGCCACCCTCAAGGATTTACAATGCAAAAAAGTGTATATAGAAAATATACAATCCATTGAATTGTCTGATAGAAACTATCTTTTCTTGATCATTTCTAATGAAGTATTCTTATCACAAACTCTTCTCTACATCCAACAGCCAAACAAACTTCACAACTTTCACACTTCTCCACCCTTTAAAATATACCACATCTTTCCAAAATAAAATATCTCTCATATATACCCTATTACAATAATTAATTAGGTCGGCCAATTAAGCTTTCCCAATACACAAATAATTAATTAAGTTGGCCAATTAGGCTTTCCCGATATGCATATAATTGTTTAACCCCTTACTAAGATTAACATGGTACCTATAACAAGTAAAAATATATTAAAATCCATGAGATATAGTCCAAGGTCCATAATCCATGCTCTCAATTCATAATACACACTAAATATCTGAAGTTGACCACCAAATAGATCTCCTCTAGAATAAACGTCACAGATGATGTCACCAATACTCTCACAACTATCATAAACAAAAAACATTCCTCAATGTATCCTCTTTAATTTCCTAATAGCACACAGGAAGAATCATCTTTGCATGTAATATATACCCAAAACACAGAGACCTACTCTGTCAAGCATCACTCTCGCAGTCCAGAAACCAGTCTTCACTAAAATATCTATAACAACACCAATATACAATATTAAGCCAAGAAACCTTAGGAATAAGGTCATCACACATCTTTCTTTGTATCCTTATATTTGATCATTCTGATTCATCCGTACAGTGTTCGTACACTTCTGTTAGTCAAATGACCAGTATGTTCTCTCCACAGAACATATGTTGACATAAGTGACATAACATAAATATCAACAACATAAATAGTACCCAAATCTGATATCATCCAAAATTTTCCCCCTTTGGCATTGATGGCAACATATGGGAAAATCCATCAACCCAAAAAGTACTCTCTCAATACAATCTTCTCAATATCCTCAACACAAATCTCCCTAAAATAATAGGGATTTTCACCTAGAATATTTCCCCCTTTGGAAGAAATAGCAAAGGGTTCCATAACTCATCTATAATCTTCTATAAGGTGTAGCATTTTCAAATCTTCATGTCTAATAGCCAAGTGCAAAATCACCCAAATGTGCTCCATAGTGTTCCTGTGATCATTCCCCCTAAGGAGTAGATCCATACATCAAGTCTAGAAAATGATATAGCTCTAAAAGCCACTGGACTGATGCATGTCTACATCAATTAATTACCAATGGGAGGGGTTCTCACCCTAAGCATGCTTCTGAGATATTCAAAAGCATCTTTTGGAAAAGGTTTTGTAAATATATCTTCTATCTATTCCATTGTGCTAATATACTCCAGTCTAATCTCGTTCTCTACTACCTTCTCCCTCAAGAAATGATACTTAATAGAAATATGTTTAGTCTTTGAATGCATTACAAGATTCTTCGACATATTCACTGTACTAGTGTTATCACAATGGATAACCACTAGCTCTTCAAAAATTATTCCAATTACCTTCAGCATTTGTTTCATCCAAATAACTTGTGTACAATTTATTGTAGAAGCAACATACTCTGATTCAGCAGTGGACTGAGCAATACAGTCACGATTCTTACTTAACTAAGAAACTAGCCTTTTTCCAAGGAAAAATTCTCCACCACTTGTACTCTTTCTTTCATCCACATTACCTGCCCAATTAGCATCAGTGTAAGCTTGTAAAATAAAATCATCTAATTTTTCATACCACAATCCATATTCTATTGTTCCTTACAAGTATCTAAAAATTATTTTCATAGCAGCAAGGTGTGTCTCTTTAGGATCTGCTTGATATCTTGCCACAATTCCAACTGCATTGGAAATATCTGGTCTGGTGTGAGTTAAGATATTGTAGACCACCAATCATTGATTTGTACTTTGTCTCAAAAACACTTTGAGTGTCATCATTACTATTTAGTTTGTATCTAGTCACTATGGGTGTCCCAACAGGTTTAGAGTCTTCCATTCCAATATTTTTCAACATTTCCTTAAGATACTTGGTATGAGATATAAAAATATCATTCGTACTCTGATTAATTTTCAAACCAAGAAAAAATTTAATCTCACCAATCATTGACATTTCAAATTCATTTTTGATTGCTTTAGAGAACTTCTTACTCATCTTATCATTGCCTCCAAAAATGATATCATCAAAAAAAACTTCTATGATTAAGATTCCATCTTCACCAGTTCTTAAATATAAATTATTTTCTGCATTACCTTTTGTGAAACCAAGATGAAGTAAATACTTGTCCATTCTCACATACCATGTTCTCGATGCTTGTTTCGGTCCATACAATGGTTTCTTCAACTTACAAACCATGTCTTCATTTTCTGTTAAAGTAAATCCATCAGGTTGCTCTATGTATACTTCTTCCAAATCTCCATTCAAGAATGCGAATTTCAAATCCATCTGATATACTTTAAAGTCTTTATGTCCAACATAAGAAAGAAATCATCTCACAGCTTCTAGCCTAGCAACAGGAGAAAATGTTTCTTCAAAGTCTATGCCTTCTTATTGTGAGTAGCCTTTACAATCCAGTCTAGCCTTATTTCTTACCACTATTCCTTCCTCATCCATCTTATTTCTAAAAACCCATTTAGTTCTTATCACATTTTTGTTCTTAGGTCTTGGAACCAATTACCAAGTATTGTTTTTCTTTATCTGTTAAAGTTCTTCTTGCATAGCTTTAGTCCAAGATGCATCTCTACATGCTTCATCCGTAGTTTTGGGTTCAACTTGAGAAATCAAACAAATTTAATCTCTAACTCTAGATCTAGTCATCATACCTTTACTTGCATCACCAATTATTTGATCTTTCAGATGGTTCTTTTTAACATACCTCAAAGTTTTAGGAGTCTCAGTAAGCTCAATTAATTCATCTTCAATCTCATTATCAACCATCAAAGGTACTTTAGGTTTAGCTGTAACCTCTTTTATCTCTAAAATCTAACCACAATGATACATTCTTTCCTGAATCTGAAACTTTTCATCTATCCTCACATTAGCGCTTTCAATCAACTTTCTCAATCTCAGATTGAAACATTTATATGTTTTTCTCTTAGTAGAATAACCAAGGAAAATACCGTCATCACTTCTAGTATCAAACTTCCCTATCCCATGATCTCTTTTGATATAAAATTTACTTCCAAATATTCTAAAACATTTTACAGTAGGTGTATGATCAAAATTTAATTCATAATGAGTCTTACTTGTACCTTCTATGATCTAAATTCTATTCAAGGTGTACACAGCAGTACCAACAACTTCCCTCCAATAAACATGTGATACATATCCTTCTAGCAACATAGTTCTTACAGCATCTAATATTGTTTTTTTTCTTTGCTCTGCTATCCCATTCTATTGTGGTGTCCTAGGTGCAGATGTCTATCTGAATATTCCATGCTCTTCATAGTAGGAATTAAATAAATCTGATGTAAACTCACCACCTCTATCTGATCTCAAACATTTTATCTTTAAACCAGATTTATTCTACACTTTTGCTTTGAATAACTTGAATTTGTCAAATGCTTTAGATTTCTCTCTCAAATATGTAACCCACATAATTCTAGAAAATTCATAAAAAAAAAGTATAAAGTACCTTTCACCATAATAAGATCTTGTTCTTGTAGGACCACACAGATCTGTATGTACCAGATCCAACTTTCCATATATTGAATAAGATTTTCTTTTAAAACTTCTTATATTCTACTTCCCCATTACACACTCTCTAAACATGGTGTTAGATGGTTTCACAATCTTAGGTAGATCTCTCACGGCATTAGTCATACTTTCCTTCACAATGTTATCAAAGTTAACATGAAAAAATCTTTTGTGCCATAGCCAACAATTATCAACCTTTGCAATAAAACAAGAAGCTTGAGATGTATTCAATTCAAATACATTACCTCTAGATTTAGTACCAGATGTGGTCAAGTCTCCTAATTTACTTCTGATTGAACATTTTCCATCAATGAATTTCAATTGATAACCTCTGTTCACTGACTTCCCGACACTCAACAACTTATGCTTAAGTCCATCAACAAGAAGAACATTGTCAGTATTAGTCTTTCTATTTAGAGAAATAGATCCAACTCTAATGATAAGCTTACGAGTATTGTCACCAAATCTAACAACACCACCATCATATCTTTTTAGACTCACAAACTTTTTTTTATCTCCAGTCATATGATGTGAACCACCACTATCTATAACCCATTCAAATTTCTTTTCAACACAGGATACTAAGGATTTTTCTTCATTTATAGGTTCATCATCCTTAATAGAAATAAATCCAATTTCATCATAGTCTACATCATCATTAGATATGCCTTCACTATGATAATATTATTCCTTATCTTTTGAATACCTATATTTTTATAACTTAGGTTTATGCTTTGGAACCCTTGTAGGACATTGAGATGCAAAATGACCAATCTTGTTACATGAAAAACTTTTAAAAGGTAATTTGCCTTCAAATTTACCCTTACCTCTCTTTTCTCATCTAGCGATCAGGGATACCACTTCATTTATCTTTATTTCTTCCTCATGTATATATTATCATTCATCAACATAGTCTCCAAGCTCTTCTCTCAAGTCACCATTGCTTGTGTTCACAATTCTAGATAAGGTCTTTTTGTTTCTATAGATAGTTGCCTTGAATGCTGACTCAACTTTAGGTAAAGAATCTCCCAGTTTTGTGGCCTCAAAATTAGTTAGCTTTCCAATCAACATCTCTCTAGTAAATTTCAGTGTCAAAGGTATAATCTCCTCTATATCTTGTACTTTAGTTTTGTATATAGGTGTCAAATATCTGAGTATCTTCGCAATCACTTCTTTCTCGCTATAAGTACCTCTAGAGTTTCTGATGCCAATAATGACTTTAGTAATTCTTTGTGCATATGCCCTAATGTTCTCATCATCTCTCATCTTCATTGATTCCATCTTTATTCTCCAGTTTTGTAGCTTTTCCTATTTAGTAAACTTATCTCCTATATACAGCTCTTCTAATATTGTCCAAATCTCATGTGCAGAATCCAAATCTTTTACTTTTTTGAATTCACCTTCATAAAGTGCATTGATAAATGATTCCCTTGCAACCATATTACATGAAAATAACTTCTTATAATCTTCATTATCCTTCTCAAATTCATCCTTAGTCGCTACCTTTTCCTTCTTTTTCGTGATCATCGAGTAGTCAATTCCAAAAAATATCAAATGTGTTCTCATCTTTTTTTTCAAACTGTCAAAGTTTTTAGGATCAGAATTTGGACTATCCTTCCTGTAGTAAGTCATGTTTAGGATCACCTCAAGCTATTAATATTTCTCTCTAAGGACCAGTAGATCTGATACCAATTGTTAGGAATAACAGTCCACAAGGAAAACTGAGAGGGGGGTGAATCAGTTGTGATACAAAATATTAAACTTTAAACTTTATAAACCAAAACCTTAATGCAAATGATAACACAGTAAATTCCAACACAATAACACAATACTTGTTGTCGAGGAAACCCTGTTAAAGGTAGAATCCCGGTGGGAATTAGCACCCACAAATGATGTACTGAGAGTATAGTATCCATGTTAAAATATTTATCCCTGTTAGGAGCTTATTACAACATTACAGTACATAGTCCATATTAAAGGACAGACCTTGTTAGGAGTCAAGCATAACAGTAGGCTCACTACATAGGAACACTGCCCAAACAAGGCTAAAGCCATCCTCAAGGATTTACAATCTGAACAAGTGTATATAGAAAATATACAAACAAGTGAACTGTCTGATAGAAACTATCTTTGCTTGGTCAGTTCCAATGAAGTATTCTTATCACAAACTCTCCTCTATATCCGACAGCCAAACAAGCTTCATATCTTTCAAACTTCTCTACCCTTTTAATCTCTACCACATCTTTCCAAAAGAAAATATATCTCATATATACCCTATTACAATAATTGATTAGGTCGGCCAATTAAGCTTTCCCAATACACAAATAATTAATTAGGTCGGCCAATTAGGCTTTCCCAATATTCAAATAATTGTTTAACCCCTTTATAAGATACACATAGTACCTATAACAAGTAAACATAAATTACAATTAATCAAATATAGTCCAAGATCTGAAATCCACGCTCTCAATTCATAATACACAATACATTTATGAAGTCAGCCACCAAATAGGTCTCCTACAGAATACACGCCACAGATAAAATCACCAATAATCTCAACACTATCAATCAGAAAAAAAAATTCCTCAATGTTTCCTCTGTCGTCCCCTAAGTGTGCATGTGCAGAATCATCTTTGCCTGTAAGATATACCCAAAACACAGAGACCTTCTCTGTCAATCATCATTGTCACAGTCCAGAAATGAGTCTTCACTAAAACATCTGTAACAACACCAATATGCAATATTAAACCAAGAGACCTTAGGGATAAGGTCATCACACATCATTCTTCATATCCTTATCTTCAGTCATTTGATTCATCCATACAGTTTTCATACACTTCTCTCAGTCAAATAACCATTATGTTCTCTCCACAGAAACATATGTTGACATCAATGACAAAACATGAATATCAATAGCATAAATAGTACCCAAATATGATATCATCCAACACGATGATGATTCAGGTTATGCAAGCTTAAGAGATGATAAAAGACATGTTCAGGAATGTTTTTGTTGGGTTGCAAGTCATATGATTGTTGACGACGTTAGTTGTGGCATGTATTCTTGAGGAGATCTATTTGGGGTCAACTTAAAAGATGTAGCATCTTTTGGGGATTAGGAGCATGGATTATGGATCCTGGATTATATATGATGTATTGTAATTGATGTATACTTGTTATAGGTACCGTGTGTATCTTAACAAGGGGTTAAATAATAATTATTTTATTTGGAAAGCTTAATTGGCCGACCTAATCAATTATTGTAATAGGGTATATATGGAAGATCTTTTCTTTTGAAAAGATGTATGTATGTGTATGAAGAGAAGGTGATTGAAAGAGAAGTGAGGAAGTTGTGAAGCTTGATTGACTATTGGATGTAGAGAAGAGGATATGTTCATTATACTTCATTAAAATTGACCAAGCAAAGAGTTGCTATCAAATAGTTCATTGGATTCTATATTTTCTATATACACTTGTTCAGATTGTAAATCCTTGAGGGTGGCTTTAACCTTCTTTAGGCAGTGTGCCTAGGTAGTGAGCCAACTGTTACTCTTGACTCCTAACAGGGTTTGTCCTTTAATAAGAACTATATAATATAATGCAGTAATAAGCTCCTAATAGGGCTAAATCTTTTAACAAGGATACTATACTCTTAATACATCATTTGTGGGTGCTAATTCCCACCAGTGTTTTACCTTTAACAGGGTTTCCTCGACAAAAAAGTATTGTTTTATTATGTTGGCATTTACAATGTTTTCATTTGATGTGAATTTTTTATTTATAAGTTTTAATATTTAATAATTTGTCTCACAACTGATTCACCCTCCCCCCCCCTCTTAGTTGTGTTGGTGGACTGTCATTCCTAACAATTGGTATCAGAGCTACTGGTCCCTAGAGAGAAATATTAATAGCTTGAGGTGATCCTGAAGATGACTTACTATAGGAAGGATAGTCTGAAGCTTGATCCTAAAAAATTTGGTAGTTGGAAAAACAAGATGAGAACACATTTTCTATGCTTGGGAATTGACTACTAGATGATTACTAAAAGAAAGGAACAAATGAAAGCTGAGGATCAATTAGATAAATATAATGAAGATGAAAATAAGATATTTTCATGTAACATGGTTGCAAGGGAAGCATTGATCATCGCACTTTCTGAAGGTGAATTCACAGAGGTAAAAGACTTAGATTCTGTACATGAAATTTGGACAAGATTGGAAGCACTGTATGAAGGAGATAAGTTTCAAAAAAAAGGCAAAATTATAGAATTGGAAGGAAAATAGGGAAATATTGAAAAAGAAAGATGATGAAAACATTAGAGCATATTCACAGAGAATTGATGAAGTTTTTATTGGCATCGGGAACTCTGGAGGTACTTACAGTGAGGAAGAAGTGATTGCAAAAATTCTTATATCCCTGAAACCTATATACAGAACAAAAGTACAAGCTATAGAAGAGATTATACCTTTGACACCTAACTTCAATAGAGAGATTTTGATTGGGAAACTGACTACCTTTGAGGTCATAGAACTAGCAGATTCTCTACCTAAAGTTGAGTTAGCATTCAAGGTGACTGTGCCTTATCAAGAATTGCAAGCACCAGCAATAGTGACCTGAGAGAAGAACTTGGAGAATATGTTGATGAATGGGAATAGATACAAGAATAAGAAAGGAAGCTAGATGAAGTTGTGGCCCTAATCACTAGAAGAGAAAAGAGAGGTAAGGGTATATTTAAAGGCAAGTTACCTTTCAAATGTTTTTCATGCAATAAAATAGGTCATTTTGCATCGCGATGAACTACAAGGGTTCCAAAGCATAAACCTAAGTTTTGTAAATCTAAGTATCCAAATGATAAGGAATGTTATTATACTGGTGAAGGTGTTTCTAATGATGAAGTTGTTGATAATGATGAGATTGGATTTATTGCTATTAAGGATGATGAACCTTTACAAGATGAAATAGCCTTAGCATCTTGTATTGAAAACAAATCCAAATGATTTATTGATAGTGGTTGTTCACATCATATTGATAATCCTTAAAGGATCAGAAGTTTTCAGTAGTATTCAAGAAAACAGTTTTGGTCGGTCAGTCAGCATTCACCGAGCAACAACATTCACTAAGTGACAGTGATCACTGATCACAATGTTCACCGAAGCACAGTGGTCATAGAAACATTCTAAACACTGAGCAGAGTATATCAACCGAGCAGAAACATCATCGAGCACTAGTCTAACCGATAGACAGTTCTAATATCGAGAAAAGCATATCTAAACTACACGTCAGCTAAAGCACTTTAGTCTTTAAAATAGCTTCTTTCTTAGCTAGACAACCATTTCTTATGGATCAAGAAAAGCATAAATGATGGATTAAATTAATTTAACTGATTTTATTCATGCAAACTAGGAGATCAAGGTCAAGTTGTAAACCTTTGATCTTAGAGTTATTCAAGAAAAGTGTGAAACCTTATTTGGTCAAAACATTTTATATATAGATGTATAATCAATCAAGAATATGATGATTGTAGCTGCACAAGGACATCTATGGACTAGAAAATGGTTTTCATGTAGAAGGACAAATAAAGAAGAATTCAGTTATGAAGAACTACATTCAAGCCTACCGATCATAACAGAGGTATTATCCATCACAATAGGTGATATAAAATTTTGTGAACTTAATGGATCTGTAATCAAAAATTTAGGATTGCAAGCTATCAGGTCATCTATATTTTTGTCTACTCTCTAACAATTGTAGCAAATAGAAAAAAAATCATTCAAGAAAGTGGACTTAACAGTCTTTATGTAAATCTCTTAACCGAGTGAACACATACATTGTGTTGCTGAAATCTCTTAACTGAGTAGACTTAACAAATATATCATGTTACTCCTAACAGGGTAAGATCATCAGAAGTGATCACAACTTATAGCCCTACTAGGCACCTTCCATTCTGCAGATAGTGAAGCTTTGTGGGTTTCATCCCCATTGCATTTTTTACCTTCTAACAAGGGTTTATGTATTACCAAATACTTGTGTCATGTGTCAATAAATTTCATGAATGTTTCAATGTTTTTTGACATGCATTTACACTTATGCTATGATATTGCATGTATGAAGTAGTAAATCTACAATGGTTGGTTATGCACGAAATGAGTACTAAGGTTAATTGATAAAACAATTTAGGGTACTAATTCACCCCTCCCCTCTTAGTACACACCCTTCCATTATTCCAACAATTGGCTTTAGAGCTAGATCTCTTATTTGGAAATTTTTAAATCACTTGAAAGAAAAGATCATACAATGAAAAGGTATAAGCTTGATAAAAATATTGAGAATCAGAAGTTGCAAATATAGATTTTATTTGAGCAATACAAAGAGGCAAGAATCAAAATGAAAGAGTTATTGGCTGAAATAAAAGTCATGGCATCTTGCTACAATGAAACTAACTATCATGAAGAAGAGATACCTGACCTATTTGATTCATCTGGATCTAGATCTAGTAATACATCTGACACATCTGAAGGAAGCATTACAAATCTAAATGAAATCAATCAACATATCACTGAACAAGTAGAATTACTACAGATTGGTGAAGAGACACAGATGGTAAAAATGATTGATGTTATGAATAATGAAAGACAAGATGAACAAGAAATAAATTTAGCTATTGATGACATGAGAAAGATTACTAAAAAATTACAAGAGAGAGAATCTGAGATATAGAGACTTACTAAACATCACATTGAGATCACCAATCAAATAGTTCTTATGAGTCATGAGACCAACCGAGTGAACATAGAACTTAATGGAAAATTGGAAGTTATTGGTGAACTAAAAGAAGAAAATGAGAAACTGAAGCATGAAGCAAAGATTCAAAAACAACATAATGATATGATTAAGAAAGCTGAAACTATACAAAAAGAATGGATGAATTTCTGAATGGACAAAGAAGACTCAACAACAATATTGGTTTAGGGTATACCAAGCATGAAGAATCATCAACCTGAGCTGATCAAAGGAATGTCTACATAAAACCAAGACCAGAGAAGTGATCATGTAAACACTGTGTAAAAACAAGCCACACATCAAATGTTTTCAAGAACAAAGTAAAAGGTATTCCTAAAACTACTTCTACATTCATAGGTCATTGTTATAAGTGTAACAAGCATGGACACAAATAGCATGAATGCAGATCTAAGCTGAACAAACCAAAGATGAAATCCTGCATGGAAAAACATTGTTCTAATTGCAACATGCATGGCCACACATTACATGAATCCAAGAAAAAGAAAAGGTGAGTCTAGAAACCCAAAGAACAAGAAAATGCATATCAACCAAGAAGAGTCGGTAATACATATGTTTGGGATTACAACACTTGGGTAAATTGCACAACATGTGATAGATATGGACATATAGCTGCTAACTATATGAAGAAATGAATAAGAAGATCTAGAAACCATACTAACCCTAGAATGACATGCTTACACTGTCACAAGGCCAGTCACTTAAGAAAGTACTGCAGAGACCGAGTGACAGAGATAAGAAATTTTGCAAATGGAATTAATATTGAAGACATCAGGAGAATTAGAAATAAAATGTGGAGGAGACCTTCAAACAATGATAATGTTGAACCAAGCACTATAGTTGGTTATGCCTCATCCAAGGATCGGGTGATTCCACCACCCCCACCTAAGAAATACAAGTAAGTATGGAACTACACTCTACAAAGTTGTATTTTACATCAGTTCCTATATTCATTGAGAATATGCCAAATTAGCATGAATGAAGATGCACTATGGTATTGCATGTTATGTTTTGTGAATCTAGTCTAGTCGGTTAATATAAATCAAGCATAAACTACACATCGGTAAACATGTGAAAGATAACCAAGTTGACACTATATATCGAGCATCATCGGTAAACATGTGGAAGAAAAACAAGTTGACACTTTGTACCAAGTATTGCATACTCACCAAGCTAAAGTTTTTTGTGTGTTAACCGAGCATCTCTGCTTTATTGACCGAGTGGTAGGTGAAGCATTTAATGCATCACTTAGGTTTTATTTTTCTATAAAAAGGGAAAACCTGAACTCATTCATTCACCTAGAATTTAAGACAAAATTACAGAGCAAGAAGAGCAATTCACAACACCTCCAAAGAAAATCCAACAGATTTCAAGCACTTATCGCAAACCTCCAGTGAGTATCTATACCTACCGAGCTATCAGGTTATTTACAAAGAAGCCCTAATTTTGTGAAAAATTGCAACCACTTCCCAAACCTCAAAGATCAAAATGGAAAAGGATAAGAAGGTTGTTCTTATCAAGAACTTGACCTGTGAAGAACCTAACTACAAGTTTTTTCCTGAGATTTCTGCTCAACCCGATGACAAGGGAGAATTTTCAAGTATCCCAACTAGGGTTTTACTTGTTGAAAACATTTGAGCATACATCCACTACAAAGTTGCAGAGATTGGAGACATTGAACTTGAAGAAGCTTATCAAAAGCTATGCAAGGATGGAAACCTGAAGGATGAGTACAAACACATTGAAGTGAAAGGGTTAACCAATGCCTTACTATTCCTGAAAGAATTCAAAATAGAATGGATTCTCATTGTGCTTAGCTGAGTACATGATGGTAAAATGTGGTTAGATGAACCTAAACCAATCACAAAGGATTTGATTCATGTAGTAACAGGATACCTAGTCATCAAAAAGGAAAAATCCCTAAGGCACCCTGGATGCCCAGAGATTGAAAAGATAATCGAGCCAGATGGGATGACATAGGTCTGAAAGTGAATTCAATCACTGACCCTTTGATGAAATTAGTTGCATATGTGATTGGATACAAGATATTTCAAGCAAATAGAATGAACAACATTTCTTGTAGAGCTATTGACACTGCATAGAAGATAGTAAAGAAAGGTGTGCAACTAGACCTAGCTGAGCTACTACTAAACAACTGGAAGAGAACATGAAAAAAATTAAATCAGTGTGATCTAATACATGTAAGTTCAGTTCTCTATTAATGTGCACATTCTTTTACTTTCAGAACTTCTTTCCTTTAGTTGGTAATATCACTTGGGACACAAACCGACCAATTGCACCACACATTAGTGAATACATTAAATCACTAGGAGACAATTGCATTCCACTATTGGATGCATACTTCAAAATATTTAAGGATAGGATGCAAAAAAGAATGAGAATCCCTACACAATTGGTGGAACAATACAAAGATGATATATTCTTTGTAGTTGACACCGACACTACACTCATCAAAGCTTCCAACCCAAGAACATCATGGTTACCACCATTGGAATATGAAATTGACATAGACCAAGCTACATGAGCCATTAAAGCCCTATTAAATGAACCATTTGAAAAATCTATAAGCAGATTTTGCACATATGAGGAAGCCAAGTCAAGAATAAGGATTGGCTTAGTAGTCAATAAAATAGGGAAGAATTAAACTCAAATGGTGAAAACACTTGAGAAGAAACTCTCGGTAACTTACAAAGAGTTGGAACAAACAACAGATATCACTGAGGAATAGTCACCTGTCGGTGAAGGAAAAGAACTAAGTGATTTTGAGTCTAAAGAGTCAGATGCATAGCCACCAAAGGCAAAGAAAAAAAATTTATTGATGTAACAACTACATCCAAGACAAGAAGCAAGACAACTAAGGTAAACTCACCATCATTAAAGAAAGGTATAGTGAAAACATATATGAAAATAAAATTATCAACTGAGCAAAAAGAACCAAGATAATGATAAATATATGTAAGAGGAAGAGAGGATAAGGATGATATTGTAGAAGTAGAAAGAGAATAGAGGATCCAAGAAGAAAAGGCCAAAATATCAAAGATAATTGATGAAATTGTAGAGTCAATCATCAACACAGGCCACTTACAACATCATAAAATTAGACAATGGGTAAATATATCTACCGAGGATCAGAATAAAATAGAAGAAGCGATGATTAAGATGATGGTAGCATTCAAATATGTACCTCTACAATTTGGCAGTCATATTCCACATGAGCTACAGGATAAAATATCAGCTAGGTGGACATATGCATTGCATATGGAAAAACAAATGAGGGAGAAATCCCTAGCTACATTCATGTCTGACTCCATAGTTGAAGAAATTGATGAAACAATGAAGGAGCATGAAAATAAATTTTCTACAAAAACAAGAGCATACAAGGTATTGCAGAACAAGTGCGAAGACATTGATATGGAGAGAAACAAGATTCAGACACAAATCTTCAATCCACCAGATAAGATACTAGCTCTAACTGAGACTTCTCACACTAAGTAGAAGGAGGCCACACCAAGCCCCAAGCGCATTTTCATCAACGACACTGAGGATGTCAATCCTATTGATTTAACCACATAGGCAAGTAAGGCTATAGATGATATTCCTTAAATATTGCAATCATTATGAGAAACAACAGATGTAACAATACAGGATATAACTCATTGAGATTTTGATGATAATGTCAAGGCTGATGATAAAGTCAATGTTTCCACTGAGAAAATAAGTGAATAGGAAACTACTGATGTTACACAGGTACAAATACTAGGCAATATGCCTTTATTGATGCAAGCAATAAATATAATGATTGAGTCACAACAGACACCACCTGACACAAAAGTAGACCAACCGATGGAAAAAGGTGAGGAACAAGGGGAGAAGACAAATAAAAGTGGAGAGGATAAACTAAGTGATGCACCCATCAAGGACAGTGGAAAGGCAGACAAGGTTGATATAGAGACATCTACAACTGACCAACAAGTACTGACCGAGAAACCTAGCCAAAGCACCACACCTCCAAAGTAATCAATCATAGAAACCAAGTAACAAAAGGCTCTTGCTATCATACCACATTCCCTTGCATCAAGCAACATTCCAAAGAACAATAAGAACAAGAAAATTAAAGCCCCTAGTACACTTGATGAGATAATAGACATACCTATATGTGATCCAAGAACACTTGATCCCAAGTCATTATCAAGGTATGGGGAGCTATGAAAAAGGAAAGCACAATAGGAAAAGAACAAAATGGAACACAAAAATACACAAGTCCTAGAAACAATAAAGGATATTCTACTGCAGGTAGTTTCTGACACAAAGATTGATCAAAATGCACCCATCATTGTTCAAATAGCAGTTCTGACCGAGGAAATCACACACTATAATGTAGATTCCAAGAAGGTCATTGAGGAAAGAGCAGAAGAAAAGTATCACTACAGGCTCATAGAGAAAATAAGTCAAGAAGTGGCAGTAAACAAGGTGAAACTTTCTGAACTGGTAACTACACTAGATCCTATTATTTTAGAACTAGTTACCTTAGTTCAAAATTTATGTACTATTGAAAATTTCACCACCGAGCATGATGCAAAAATAGCTAAGTTAAATGAAAATCTAAAAGCTAGTGCACAAGGTCTTTCAACCAAGCCAAATGCATTCAAACTCCATTATGAAAAGCTACTTGAATCTAAGCGGTTAAGACTTGAAATACAAAAGGAATAAAGAAAAATTAGAGATGAAGTAAATGAGCTACAAGCCATGTTACTACCAAATCTCACATTGCTGATGACACATGACTATGAAAAAGACTCTAATTGCCACCCCAGAGATGTCACTAGCTGAAAGCTTCTATGACATGCGTGCTCAAATTACATTGGAGTACATGACCCTAAAGCACCTGAAGGAGAAATGGAAAAATCTAATGGAAGACATCAAACAATCTCATAAGCACATTCTTGACAAACTGTAAGTTATACATCTTTGTCATTACTTTCAAAAAAGTGGGAAACATGTACATACAGGGGGAAACATGTGCATACATTATATCTACATACTGAGACATACACCTAGGGGGAGTCATTGTAAAAGTATAACATACTTTCTATATACTGTACATATCATTTTTTGATACTAATTCCAAAGGAGGAGATTGATAATCCTTAAAGGATCAGAAGTTGTCATTAGTATTCAAGAAGATAGTTTTGGTCAGTCGGTCAGCATTCACCGAGAAAAAACATTCACTGAGTGATAGTGATCATCGAGCATAGTGTTCACCAAAGCACAGTGGTCACTGAAAAATTATAAACACCAAGTAGAGTATATCAACTGAGCAAAGTATATCAACCGAACAGAGACATCACCGAGCACCAGTCTAACCGAAAGATAGTTTTAACACCGAGAAAAGCGGATCTGAAATACACATCAGCTAAAGCACTTTAGTCTTTAAAATATCTTCTTATTTATCTGGACAACCATTTCTTGTGGATCAAGAAAAATGCAAATGATGGATTTAATTATTTTAATTGATTATATTCATGCAAACTAGGAGATCAAGGTCAAGTTGTAAACCTTTGATCTTAGAGTTATTCAAGAAAAGCATGAAACCTAATTAGGTCAAAACATTGTATATATAGATGTATAATCAATCAAGAAGATGATGATTGTAGCCACATAAGGATATCTATGGATCAGACAAAGGTTTTCATGCAGAAGGATAGATAAAAAAATAATTCAGTTATGAAGAACTACATTCAAGGTTACCGAGCAGAACATAGGTATTATCCATCACAATAGGTGATATACAATTTTGTGAACTTAATGGATCTGTAATCAGCAATTCAGGATTGCAAGCTATCAGGTCATATATATTTTTTTCTACTCTCTAACAATTGTAGAAAATAGAAAAAATCCTTCAAGGTGGACTTAATAGTCTTTATGTAAATCTCTCAACCGAGTGCACACATACATTGTGTTGTTGAAATCTCTTAACCGAGTAGACTTAAAAAGTCTATCATGTTACTCTTAACAGGGTAAGATCATCTGAAGTGATCACAACTTGTAGCCCTAATAGGCACCTTCCATTCTGCAGATAGTGAAGCTTTGTGGGTTTCATCCCCACCGTAGTTTTTACCTTCTAACAAGTGTTTGTGTGTTACCAAATACTTGTGTCATGTGTCATTAAATTTCATGAATGTTTCATTGTATATTTACATGCATTTACACTTATGCTATTATATTGCATGCATGAAGTAGGAAAGCTACAATGGTCGGTTATGCAAGAAATAAGTACTAAGGTTAATTGATAAAAGTTTTTAGGGTATTGATTCACCCCTCCCCTCTTAGTACACACCCTTCCATTATTCCAACACATATGACTGGAGATAAAAATAAATTTTTTAGCCTGAAAATATATGATGGTGGTGTAGTAAGATTTGGTGACAATACTCCTAAGCTTATCATTGGAGTTGGATATATTTCTCTGGATGGAAAAAATAATACTGATAATGTATTTCTTGTTGATGGACTTAAGCATAATTTGTTGAGTGTTAGACAACTAGTGGACAAGGGTTATCAATTGAAATTCATTGATGTGAAATGTTCTATCAGAAGTATGGTAGGATACTTGATCGTATCTAGTACTAAATCTAGAGGTAATGTATTTGAATTAAATATATCTGAGGCTTCTTGTGTTATTAAAAAGGTTGATGACAATTGGTTATGGCATAGAAGATTGTGTCATGTTAACTTTGATAATATTGTGAAGGAAAGTATGACTAATGTAGTAAGAGATCTACCTAAGATTGTGAAACAATCAAACACTATGTGTAGAGAGTGTGTTATGGGGAAGCAGACTAGAAATAGTTTTAAAAGAAAATCCTATTCTGCGAAAGGGAAGTTGGATTTAGTAGATACAGATCTATGTGGTCCTACAAGAACAAGATATTACTACGGTGAGAGGTATTTTATACTTTTTGTTGATGAATTTTCTAGAATGATGTGGGTTACATATTTAAAAGGGAAATCTAAGGCATTTGATAAATTCAAGATAATAAAAAAAATTTGAGAATGAATCAGGCTTGAAGATAAAATGTTTGAGATCAAATAAAGGTGGTGAGTTTACTTTAGACTTATTTAATATCTATTATGAAGAGCATGGAATATATAGACAAATATATTCTCCTATAACACCACAACAGAATGGGATAGCAGAGCGAAGGAACATAACAATATTAGATGTTGCCAGAACTATGTTGTTGGAAGGAAATGTATCACATGTTCATTGGAGAGAAGTTGTTAGTACTACTATGTACACCTTGAACAGAATTCAGATCAAAATAGGTACAAGTAAGACTCCTTATGCATTATGGTTTAATCACACTCCTACTGTAAAATATTTCAAAATATTTGGAAGTAAATGCTATATCAAAAGAGATGATGAAATAGGGAAGTTTGATGCTATAAGTATGAACGTATCTTCCTTGGTTATTCTACTAAGAGAAAAGCCTATAAATGTTTCAATCTAAGATTGAGGAAGTTGATTGAAACTGCTAATGTGAGGATAGATGAAAGGTTTCAGATTCAAGAGAGAATGTATGACTGTGATCAGATTGCATAGATTTAGGAGGTCACTGCATATCCTGAAGACCCTTTGGAAATTGATAATGAGATCGAAGATGAATCAAGTGAGCTTACTAAAAATCCTAAGACTTTGAGGTATGTTAAGAAGAACCATCCTGAAGATCAAATCATTGGTGATGCAAATAGAGGAATGATGACTAGATCAAAAGTAAGAGATGAAATTTGTTTGATTTCTCAAGTTGAACCAAAAACTGCTAACAAAGCATGTAGAGATGAATCTTGGACTAAAGCTATACAGGAAGAATTATAACAGATAGAGAAAAAAAACACTTGGGAATTGGTTCCAAGGACTAAAAACAAGAATGTGATAGGAACTAAATGGGTTTTTCAGAAACAAAATGGATGAGGAAGGAATAGTGGTAAGAAATAAGGATGGACTGGTTTGTAAAGGCTACTCGTAACAAGAAGACATAGAATTTGAAGAGATATTTGCTCATGTTGCTAGGTTAGAAGTTGTGAGGCTATTTCTTTCTTATCCTGCACATAAAGAATTTAAGGTATATCAGATGGATGTGAAATATGCATTTTTGAATGGAGATTTGGAGGAAGAGGTATACATAGAGAAACCTTATGGATTTCCTCTAACAAAAGATGAAGACATGGTCTATAAACTGAAGAAAGCATTATATGGATTAAAAAAAGAACCAAGAGCATGGTATGCAAGACTAGACATGCATCTTCTTTGTCTTCATTTCAGAAATGGTAATGCAGACAATAATTTATACTTAAGAACTGGGTGAAGATGGAATTCTAATCAAAGAAGTTTTTTTTTATGATATCATTTTTGGAGGTAATGATGAAATGAGTAAAAGGTTCTTTACAGAGATGGAAAATGAATTTTTTTCTTGGTTTTCAAATTGATCAGAACAAGAATGGTATTTTTATATCTAAGACCAAGTATCTTAAGGAGATGTTGAAGAAATTTGGGATGGAAGACTGTAAACCTATTGGGACACCTATGGTGACTGGTTATAAACTTACTCATAATGATGAAACTCAGAGTATTTTTTAGACAAAGTACAGATCAATAATTGGAGGTCTACAATATCTAACTCGCACCAGACTAGATATTTCTAATGTAGGTGGAATTGTGGCAAGATATTGTTATGCCCTACATACCCATCCCTACATTTTGTGTGCAAAATGTTGGGTCCCCTTTTTCGCTTTTGGCTCTTGCCTTTTTTTCTATCTTTTTGTTCTTAGTTGTTTTCTTCTCTGGGTTTTCCTTACCGCGAAGTTCATTTTCTTTTGCTTTTTGTCTTTCGTTTCTCCAGGACCCGGTCCCAGAGCTGGTTTTTTCTTTTGTTCCTTTTTGAGAGCCAGATTTTGGACTCTGAGATTCTCTTCCATGGTGTCTTCATCTCGCAAGAAGGTATGGTCGTGCAAAATCCCCAGGCCTAGACTCTGGAGGTTTTCTTGTTTCAAGGTTTGCGGAGAGAAGACTAACTTGCTTTTACCATGAGTATAAATAGAAATTACTGACCACTTTTACAGTTACCGTGATTAAAAACACTTGTGCTCAGAGCGATTAAACGGTGATTAAACTATGATTACCCTGTTCTTAGTGTGTTGATATTTTTTTCTTTGAGGTGATTTTTGATGGTCATTTAAAGGTAGAGCTCATTGTAGGAGAGCTCCTAGTGTTCTCTTTCCCCGCTCTTCTATGTATTTTCAGGTAGGTCCTCTGGTTCTTTGTCATTTCTATGTTTCTTGTTGTTTCTATTTTTGTTCTCTGGTTTTGTTTTCATTTTGCTTTGTTCTATTGGTTCTTTTTTTGGGTCTGCCTCCTGTTGGTGGGTTAGCATCGCTAGAGGGTTGTCCACCCTCTACACAGTTGTAGATTAGTGTAAATAATGTATAGTTCCTTGGGGTAGTTTGTGTATCTCTGTAAATGATGTATATTTTTGTATATTTTGTGTATATTTGTTTCGGCCCTCGACCCTCTATAATTTTATGCATGTATATATTCTGTATATCCTTCTAAACTTGCGAGTTCCTTATGCTCTATCCCATGTTTTCACCCCATGATACTGAGCTTGTTGAGATGGAGTCGCCATGGTTCAAACTTGGCACCTTGTTGGTTTGAGCCATGGCAGCTTTCTCTCTCCTTTGTCTCATCGCATTGATGGAGAGATTAATTTCCCACGAGTGAGCATTCAAATATGTCCAATCTGGCATTCATTTTTCCCTATGTCATCCCACTTGTCTCAATTAATGCTTTTAATGCTCTATGGTGTCTACCATGTGATCACGTGCCAACACTCATCGACCAAAGTATGACTTATTGTCAGTCACATCGGCAATGGATAAGTGTTCCAAACTCCAGACCTTCGGCAAGACCTTGTCTTTCGCTTCTTCCTGCCATCTTGTTAACACGCTCTGGAATGCTAAGTCATGTTCATTCTAGATACTCTGGAACTTTTTATGTATGTACTAATGCTTGTTTGACAGGTGCGGGTTGGGGAAGAATCTCTCAGAGTTGTAACTTATTTTTATATATGTCCTGATGGTTCTCTGGTCTTGCAAGTTGCAGATAAATTGATCAAAGATGTCTGACGTTATTGCCCCTCCTGATAGTCCAGAACTACCTACCACTTCCACCCAGGCAGCTACAAAGACAAAGATGGAAAGAATGCTAGTGAAGCTGCCCCTAACCTCCAAATATCCAAAGGAGGGAGTTATTGCGGGGTCCAAGGTGGACTCCAAAGTCTAGGAAATAATAGATACAGACCCTGAAACTTGGGCCAAATTGCAAGGTCTGATCTAGACCATTTATAGGTTAAAGGCCGAAGGAAACAAAATGACCACTTGCTTGGCTACCTCTAGCATCATAAAGGCTACAAACTTTCTATGTTTGGTGCAGTCACCAGAATTAATAAAGAAGCTAGCAATACTATACAATGCGCCTACTCGCATAGTCCTGCTTTTGGATCCTCAGCCGCTACAATACCCTGCCACAATTGTCACCTTAGATGCTCCAACCTTTTCTTCTGGGTTGGGGATTCCTCAATTCAAAGGGTCCACTATTGTCACTCGGGTTGACTCAATAAAGGAATTTGACGAGGTCAAAGTCATTTCCTGGCAACACCTCAAGAGTCAGTGGCTGAAGTCTCCAAAGCGAGACCACAAAAGAATGAAGTTGTAAATTCCCCGTGGGGATTTCAAGGAGCCCATTCAAGCAGGAATCATATTTTTATGTAGGGTTTTTGGATGGCCCCATGCCTAAGAATTCTCAACATGGATGTATTATTTTCTATACTACATCACAACCCACAACTAGACATTCAACTGGGCGGCTATCATAGCCAACCATGTGGATACACAGATGAGGACCATCGCCCAGACCTCTCATTTTTTATGACTTCATATGTGTTGTGGGTGTTAGCATAACAAAGGCCATCTTTTCTAGGTTTGGGAATGGAAAGAGAACTCAGAAATGGTCTGGGATAGGTCACGCCATGGGATCATTATCCCCAGTTATAGTGGAAGATCAGTTTCCTAAACTTCTGCCAGGTAAATGACGCATTCATTTACCATAATATCTTAACCCTTACCTAGGATTTCAAGTACAGATTATCACAAGCGGTAATGACTCTAGTCAGCTCTTACGGCCAGTATTTTATTGAGTTCCGGCATCACACCTACATTAGGGTGACAGGCTTCAATGGGAAGCCCTATAAATAATAAGTTTGACCTCATTCCAAGGGTCGACAAAATTGATGATTTTGCAGTCCATAGTTAATATCAATTTGGTTTTCATAGTTCTTAGTTATAGAGCTCAATGCTCCATAGTTTCTAAGCTTTTAGTAGTTAGATGCTCCCTTGGAGCCACCATTGTACCATGCACCAGTACTTGCTAGAAGATATGTTAATGAAGAAGGAAGAGTTCTCTCAATGATGTTGTTGGTATCCTGTCTTCTGGGTTAACAGTATTTTATGCTTTGTGTTCTTCATGTCCTTTTCTCTAATACTTAAAGTAGATTAACGACCTCCTTTCCTTTGCTACTGATAAAATATGAACTCATGGTTGTATATTTCTTTAGTATTTAGTGTAGTGTGTTAGAGCATTGTTGATATCTTGAATGTTTAGTATAACTATAGGTACATGAAATCTCTCTAACTCTGCGATATCTTTTGAAGTTTATTTGTAAAATGAATGAGCGCTTGCAGGAGACCCCACTCACATGAATCCCCAGAGAGGACAAGTTGAAGATAACCAGCTATCCCCCTCAAACAATAATAGTCACATCTCCCAACTGAGCCATGCACCATCGAGACCCGACTCTCATGTGCTTAAAGGCCCAGGGAATCTCATTTCCCTAGACAACCTTTAAAGGAAAAGTTGGCCGGTACCCCGGTACCCGGTGACAACTTACCTCTATTGGTGGACCCGGTCACAAAGACCCATCAATAGAAATTGGTGCTAGAAGGAGGGCATGAACTCATTCCCTGCTAAGGATTCAAATTTTACACCACTCGAGGGTTCCCCAAGCAATAGTTTTAGGAGTTAAGCCTTCAGTGGGATTGGATCATTCTCACCAGAAAGATTTGAAAGAGTCCTTAGATCATCTCCAAACCCCAAAAGGTTTGTTGAAGTTGAGCCTCCTGCTTGAAAGAAACGAAGCCTGAAAGTTAAGGCAGCCACCATTGTCTGGGGAGCTAGCATACCACAGAATACCCAAGTCCCTTAGGCAATCCCAAGAATTAATGCTCAACCCAGTCAAAATCCAACTCCCCAATGGCTACGTATTTTGGAAATATTGGGTCCCCAATGGGAACTTTTTCGCGTGCAGCCAACGATTTACCTTCGCACCCTAAAAAGATTTGTCCCCGATATGAGCACTTAGGTTCACGAACTGCAGAAGAGCATCTGCAGGCATACAAGGATGCCATGAACCAACACCGGATCCAACATCAAGACGTTGTGACCTGGATGTTCCCTCTTTCCTTGGGACAGAACGAATTGAATTGGTACCTTAACCTTCCTGCCAACTCCATCAGTAGTTGGTAGGACATGGAGGATGCCTTCCTGGCTGCCTTCTGCATACACATGGACCCAATGTGGTCCCATAGCCAATTCATTTCTATCAGGAAGGAACCGAATGAACCCCTTGTAGCATTCAATCACTAGTTCCAATGCGCCTTGAAGCAGTGCACGGGTCCCTTCATCCCATATGCAAAAGTGACTATCCAGACTTATCTCAACATGATGGACCCCTTTGTTGCCACTCTCCTTTGGAGAAATACCATCCTAAGTGACCGGGACACTTTGGAAAAGGTTTACAACCTAGCCTTAGAGTTGTCTTATGGCCTCAGCAAATCCTCGGGCAAGATTGGGTAGAGAATTCCATTCAACATGATCCCCAACAGAACTTCTTACGCTGGGGGACATAACCCCAATCTGGCAATGGGATCCCCCACAATGGCCATGAATCCCTCGCCATTGCCGATAGACCAACAAGCCTGGTATGTATATCCACCTCAAACTTAGACAATACTAGGTCTAGAAACTTTTCCTTGTAACCAGTCGTAGCAAGTGCAACAACCATAGACACAACCACCTGGAGTGCCTTTCTTCTAGGCATCTATGGCTGGAGGATTTTTGCCCTCAACTCTGCTGAACACTGTCGCTTTCCCAAGGAACCAGCAACAACAGTCATCACACTGTGACACAAGCACCTAGTTGACCGCTGAGGTTGAATCCCTCTAGCAAATGTTGTCCACACTGACTTTGGACATGGGTTAACTAAAAGCGGGGTCCTACGCACCCCAAAGTTCCAATTCCCAGAGAGGGAATATTTTCTTTGGCCAACAAAACAACAATGTCGGAGGAAAAAATTTCAACAATAGGCCTCGGCCCAACCAACAACAATGGAATAACAATGCCAATCAGAGTGGTGCTGGGCCATCCCATTTCACGCCAGTCATAGACTTCCAACCCATGACCAACTAGTGTAGATTGCATGGCACAGGCTCCCACAATGAGGTAAACTGTGCCATACTAGAGAAATTCATAATGATTTCCCAGCTAGACAGACAATAAGCTTCTGACCCTACTCCCCCAGAGCCTCTGGTGCAAGAGCCCACTCACGGTGTGTTCACTTGTGAGACCATCTTCTTTGGGACCGCTAGAGAAGACGAAGAAGAATCTGAACTATAGGGATTCTTTGATGAGTCAATTCCAGCCTTTGAGGCCAATGCCTTCACCAACCCAAGGGCTCCCTACAATACTCAAAGCCAGGCTAGTAAAGGACCAGTTTACATGCCAACACCTCCTAAGGACACTCCTCCCTGGGATGATACAACCGATTGGTCTATCCCTCTAAAAGGTTCTAGCTCTAACCAAGAAAAGTACCCGATCGAGGGAAGCCACTAATTCCTGGGAGGAAGGTTTGACATCATGAAGGTGTTAGAACAAACCACCACCTCCATGACCTTGATGGAGGTTTTACTAAACTTTCCTGAGTAGAAGAAGTCTTTTCTGAAGCTCTTGGGGAACTCGGAAGCCGTCAATTTCCCACCTAAGATTATCTCTTTTGAAGATGCTAATGCAGCTATCTTCTAGGGAAATACTAAAGATCCTCCCTTCCTGCTAGACCTGAACATACAGGGGAAAAACATACACAAATGCCTAGTATATTCTGAGGCTTTCGGAAACATCATGCCTTTATCCATATGCCAGAAGCTCGAATTTTGACCCACCCCATCTAATGGTGCAGCAATCCAACTAGATAAGACTGCTGTAAAAATGGTGGGTGAACTAAAGAATGTCTTGATTCAACTCATCCAGGACCCCAAGATAGCCAGTATAATCAACATCCAAGTGATGGACATCCCAGAGACTTACAGGATGTTGTTAAGTCAGAATTGGTCTAAGTCCCTGAATGGATACTTTTTGACCAAATTCTCCCACTTATGGCTCCCCTAGGAAGGAGAATCTAACAAGATCTAGGTTGAAATTGAGCCCTAGATGAAATAGGCCCTCACTAAAGTTGGGAGGGTGAATGAGGTCTTGTTCAATGAGACTTCCCCAGGGGTGTACCAACCCCTTGAAATCTTAATGTTCAATTTCACCCATGGGGAGGATCCCGTAGTTCGGCAGAGAACCCAAGACCTAGAAAAAAATTGAGGGTTGAGATTAACTCTTAGGGTGTTGCAGTGATCCCCGCCACACTCTTGTCTGACAACTGGTGTTGGGTACACTACCAGAAACATTCAGAGCTAGAGTGTGATCCCTTCCTTGTCGCCACCACCTGGCATATTGATGCCCTCTAGAGAAAAGAACACACATCTGATTCCCCGAGACTCAGTACTACTAGCGGTGCCTCTTCGACATCATTTGTGTGGGAATTCCAACCAGAAATTTCTCCAGAAATAAACCTCACCCACGTACCATCAGCGCAGGAGGAGACTCCTCCCAAGCCTCCCAAAAACAATCCAAAGACTGCTTCATCTTCCCAGCCCCAGACAACAAATGACAATTTGTGGACCCTTAAGTTCAATGGGCCCCGATCCAAATAGGGTTGTGGGGCCAGAGTAGAATTGATCAACCCATGGGGAAAATCCTTCCTTACATCCTATAGGCTACAGTTCAAGTGCACAAAAAAACATCACGGAGTACAAGGATTTGGTCCTTTGACTCCTATTTGCACTAAGGAAAGGAATCACTCGTCTATGGGCCCTAGGTGATTCAGAGTTGATTGTCAAACAAGTCCAGAGTCAATACACTTGTCATGATAAAAGGCTGGCTGCATACCACAATTGGGAATGGAGCCTTATTGAAGATTTTGGTGCCTTCGGTATTGATCTTATTCTCTAGAGATAAAACTATGTCCCAGATTCCCTTTCTATTTTTGCTAGTACACTTGAGCCCATGGCCGGCTCATGACTCTGCAGATTTTCTGTTGAGATGATCCCCACCTCATCCATTTCAGATAATTTCACCCATTTTTAGGTCTTTGAGGATGATCAACATATTCTAGCCTTCATGGCCGATGTTGGTGTCTTCAAAGACCAGATAGTGGAAGAAAAGGATCACAATGATACTGGGTAGGGTGACGAGGGTGATGGGATCATGGATCTACCAACCAACACCATTCCTAAGGGGATGGTTCCACTTGAATGAATCTTCAACTTGGACCCTCGGAGCTGGGAAAAGATATCATCCTCCTCTGAGGGAGGAAAACTTGAGAAAGTGAACATCAGCCAACTCGGTGAAGAGAAGATGGTACACATTGGCACCTCCTGCTCCCCTAGGGAGAAGGAGAAGATTCTCGCGGTTCTCTGAGAATACATAGATGTAATCGCATGGGGGTATGAAGATCTAAAGACATATGACACATCCATCATGACTCATACCACCCCACTCAAACCTGATGCTAAGCCTTTTCAGCAAAAGTAGTGACCGATCAACCCACTGATTGAGCCTCTAATTCACTAGGAGGTGCAAAAAATATTGTCAGCCCAGATAATCTTTCTAATCTGGCATACTATGTAGGTTGCCAATCTAGTCCCTATGAGGAAGAAAAGTGGCAAGATCTACATTTGCGTGGATTTTTGAAATTTGAACAAGGCCTTAAAGAAAGATAATCACCCTCTCCCGTCGTTGGATGAGGTGTTGCAAATAGTGAACAGATCCTAAATGATGTATTTCTTGGATGGGTACTCCAGATATAACCAAGTCATGGTTAAATATGAGGATAGAGAAAAAATGGCGTTCACCACAAAGTGGGGAATGTTTTCTTATCAGAGAATGCCCTTTGGCTTGATTAACACAAGGGCTACATTTCAGAAGGCCATGTACATTGTGTTCAAGGGTCTTGTGAACTAGTGTATAATAATCTACATGGATGATTTGACCATCTTTTCCTATGATAGGCGTGATCATTCTGACGACCTCACCCAGATTTGTGAGAGATGTTGCCGATATGGAATATCCCTCAACACGAAGAAATGCATATTCAGGATCATTGAAGGGAAGTTGCTTGGGCATATTGTCTCTGAGAAGGGTATATCCATTGACCCTGAGAGAGTTGAAGTGCTGCTAAACCTGCAAATGCCCGGCAACAAGAAAGAGATGAGGTCTTTCTTCAGAAAGATCAATTTTGTGTGGCGGTTCATCACTGGATTCGTCGAGATCATAAAGCCACTCAATGAGATGATGAAGAAAGATAGCAAAATGTAGTGGAGTCCTAAAGAAAAGTGGGCATTCACCCAGATTAAATAGATGATAATGAAGGCACCAGTTCTGGCTAGCCCAGACTATTCCGTCCCTTTCTATATCCATTCCTTTGCTTTGCTACATTCTGCCACGGTAGTATTGACCCAAAAGGTCAAAGGGGAAGAATGACCCATAGATTTCATGAGCTCCCCCTTAAAGAAATCTAAATTCTGGCATTCATCATTGGAAAAGAAATCCTTTGGTCTTGTCCATGCCATGAAGAAATTTTGGCATTACATTCTCCAAACCAAGGTACATGCCATCATCCCAGACCAGGCGGTGAAATCTCTGCTGATACAGAGTGAATTGGGTGAAAGATGGAGGAAATGGATGGCCATCCTCCAGGAATATGATTTGGAAATGTAACCCATGAAAATAGTTCAAGGCTAGGGACTAAGTAGAGTGATTGTAGAAGAGACTCCCCACATCGAATGTCAAACATATATGGTGGAGCCCATCACTCGAGATCCATGGTACACCGACCTAGTGTACTTATTGTTGAATAACAGATGCCCAAATGGATTGCCTCCAAACAAACACCACGCCCTGCAGTTGAAAAGTGCACACTTCATGATCAAAAAACCCATGCCTTTTCATAGGAATTATGAGGGAGTGTACCTTTGGTGCATCGATAGGGTTCAAGCTACAAATATAATTAAAGAATTTCACGGGCATTTTTGAACTAGGCATGGCTCAGCTAACGCCACCGCCCATCAGATCCTTTGGGCTGGATACTATTGGCCCTATATCTTTAAGGATGTCCACACTCATGTTCGGAAGTGCCATACTTGCCAAATAGTGGCAAATTATGAGCGGAACCCGGCCATGCCTCTGTAGCTAGTTTTTGAAGCTAGACCCTTTACCTAATGGGCATTCAACTTTATCAGGGAAATAAACCCCAACTCATCTACCAACCACCGGTACATCCTTACTGCTACCGATTACTGTACCTTGTGGTCTAAATCAATACCTTATAAGAACAACGCAGTAGACGTAGTTATCAAATTCCTGGAAGAAAATATCATCACAAGATTTGGAATGCCTTTTGCTATAGTATGTGACAATGGTCCAGCGTTTTCTTCAACATAATTACTAGAATGGACCTATGACTGAAGGATCACTCTAAAGTTCTCCAGCAAATATTACCCCCAGGGGAATGGTGTTGCTGAATCAACTAACAAAAATTTGCTTGAATTGATCAAACACCTGTTAGAATAGAACCCTCAGGATTGACACCAAAAGTTGAGATTCACCCTCTAGGCAGATCACATTCAAATTAAGGCTCCCCTGGGGACATCCCCATTCCATCTAGTTTACGGCCAGAGCGTAGTATTCCCCATCAACTTACAGATCCCAGCTTTACAATTCATCCAGGAATCTAGCAACCGGAACAATATTGTGGAGGTTCAGCTCCTAAATCTGGTGCGGATGGAGGAGCAAAGAGACGTATCCCTTGAACATTTTGCACATCATCAAGTAGTGGTAAAATGGTGATTTGATCGAAGAGCCCAATATAAGGCCTTTCAGATTTTGAACTTGGTCCTCCTGTGGGATAAAGCTTGGGAAAAGAAAGGAAAAAATACCAAATTCTAATGGCTCTGGCTCGGACCATATTTGATCTCAGAGATCTGCGGGGAAAACACCTATCACCTTAGCACCATGACCGGATAACCTCTCGCATTTCCCGTCAATGGACAGTTTCTCAAACATTATTTTGAATAAGGAAGATTTGTCTAGAATTGTACTATATGTAAATTTTCTTTCTTTTAAATATTTCTTTCCTAGTGCCCCGTTTGGGGTGCCTTGCCTTGTAAACAATTTTGCTAGTGGTCCTCCAGGACTACCTCTTTTTCCTTTGGTTTTGCTTCTATTTTTTTCTTTCTTTTCTAGGCTTCCAGTGTTTTTCTCCCCCTTTGTAGGCTGGTATGCTTCACATAACATCTAGTCTCCGGGATGGTACCTTTCACATTTATGATGAAATCAAAATCTATTGTTGGCATGGTAGAATTGGTCTGGCCTCCAGAGTTATTTTGTGAGTTTGGTAATGAGATAAGAGTAATCTTCATCAGATTTATCCCCGAAAGTCTGGTAATTAGTTAAATCAAAATTAAAGGGAACAAGTAATTGGACACACCAAGGGTAGATCGGTCACACTGGTTTGTTGGCCCAAGTCTGAACTTTTAGAATTCTTTTTGGGTCTGGATTTTTTCTTCCCCATTCAGAAAATTGAGGTGGGTGGAAGCGTGAAAGTAGTATCGCCATTAAATTTAGCTAAGCTCAAGCTTAATGGTGAAAGAAGTACCGCCCTCCCATCCAAAAAAGAATAAAATGATAAGGAAAGAAAATATGGGATGAAAACTCTGATAGCCGAGAGGAACGAGAAAACTTGACAACTTTGGAGTGGTGCCTCTTCTCTACTTCTCCTAGAGGTCATTGGCTTGATTTTCTCTTTCCAAGCACACACTTCAAACTGACAAAAGACCACGGGTTGAATCATGCATGAGCTGGATTTTCTCAAATGCTTCACACCTTGCAAACAAGATACTTTGAGTAATGATTAGTCCCAGTTTTGCTAACCAAAGATTCTATGGTTCTCAAATGCACTAAGGCATTCATCTTAGATAGTCACCATTTGTTATGCCCTGCATACCCGTCCCTACATTTTGTGTGCAAAATGTTGGGCCCCCTTTTTCACTTTTGGCTCTTGCCTTGTTTTCTATCTTTTTATTCTTGGTTGTTTTCTTCTCTAGGTTTTCCTTCCCATGAGGTTCATTTTCTTTTTCTTTTTGTCTTTTGTGCCCCCAGGACCCGGTCCTGGAGCTAGTTGTTTCTTTTGTTTCTTTTCCAGAGCTAGATTCCAGACTCTGGGATTCTCCGCCATGATGTCTTCTTCTCGCAAGAAGGTATCATCGCATGAAATCCCTGGGCTCAGAGTCTGGAGGTTTGCTTGTACTAGAGTTTACGGAGAGAAAGGTAACTTGCTTTTACCATAGTATAAATAGAAATTACTGACCACTTTTACAGTTATCGTGATTAAAAACACTTATGCTCAGAGCGATTAAACGGTGATTAAACTGTGATTACCCTGTGCTTAGTGTGTTGATATATGTTTCTTCAAGGTGCTTGTTCATGGTCATTTGAAGGTAGAGCTCATTCTAGGAGAGCTCTTGGTGTTCTCTTTCCCCGCTCTTCTGTGAATTTTTAGGTAGGCCCTCTAGTTCTTTGTCATTTTCGCATATCTTATTGTTTATGTTTTTGTTCTCTGATTTTTTTTCATTTTGCGTTGTTTCGCTTTGTCCTGTTGGTTTTTGTTTGTTTGGTCTACCTCGTGTTGGTGGGTTGGCACCGCCAAAGGGTTGTCCACCCTCTACACAGTTGTAGATTAGTGTAAATAATGTATAGTGTCTTGGGGTAGTTTGTGTATCTCTATAAATGATGTATATTTCTATATATTTTGTGTATATCTATTTTGGCCCTCAGTCCTCTATAATTTTATGCATGTATATATTTTGTATATCCTTCCAAACTCACAATTTCCTCACACTCTGTCCCACATTTTCACCCCATGAGACCGAGCTTGTTGAGATGGAGTCGCCATGGTTCAAACTCGGCACCTTGCTGGTTTGAGCCATGGTAGCTTTCTCTCTCCTCTATCTTGTCACATTGATGGGGAGATTAATTTCCCATGACTGAGCATTCAAATATGTCCAATCTGGCATTTTTTTTTCCCTATGTCGACCCACTTGCTTCAATTAATGCTTTCAATGCCTCTATGGTGCTTACCATGTGATCACATGCCAACACACATCGACCAAAGTATAGATTATTGTCAGTCACATCAGCAACGGCTAAGTGTTCCAGACTTTGGACCTTTAGCAGGACCTTGTCTTCCACTTCTTCCTACCATCTTGTTAACACGCTCTGGAATGCTAAGTCATGTTCATTATAGATACTCCAAAAATTTTGATGTATGTACTAACACTTGTTTGATAGGTGCGGGTTGGGGAAGAATCTTCTAAAGTTGTAACTTATTTTTATATATGTCCTGACGATTCTCCGGTCTTCCAGGTTGCAGATAAATTGATCAAAGATGTCTAACGTTATTGCCCCTCCTGATAGTCTGGAACTACCTACCACTTCCACCCAAGTAGCTAAAAAGACAAAGATGGAAAGAATGCTAGTGAAGATGCCCCTAACCTCCAAATAACCAAAGGAGGGAGCTATTGCGAGTTTCAAGGTGGACTCCAAAGTCCAGGAAATAATAGATACAGACCTTGAAACTTGGGCCAAATTGCAAGGTCTGATCTAGACCATTTATAGGTTAAAGGCCGAAGGAAACAAAATGGCCACTTGCTTGGCCGCCTCTGGCATCATAAAGTCTACAAACTTTCTATGTTTGGTGCAGTCACTAGAATTAATAAAGCAATTGGCAGTACTATACAATGCGCCTACTCACACAGTCCTATTTCTGGATCCCTGGCTGCTACAATACCCCACCACAATCATCACCTTGGATGCTCCAACCTTTGCTTCTAGGTTGGGGATTCCTCAATTCAAAGGGTCCGTTGTCATCACCTGGGTCAACTCACTAAAGGAATTTGGTGAGGTTGAATTCATTTCCCGACAACACCTCAAGAGTCAATGTCTAAAGTCTCCAAAGCGAGACCACAAAAGAATGAAGTTGGAAATTCCGTGTGGGGATTTCAAAGAGCCCATTCAAGCGGGCATCATATTTTTATGCAGTATATTTGGATGGCCCCATGCCTAGGAATTCTCAGCATGGATTTATTATTTTCTATACTGCATCACAACCCATAATCAGACCTTCAATTGGGCGGCTATCATAGCAACCATGTGGATACACAGATGAGGACCATCACCCACACCTCTCATTTTTATATGACTTCATATGTGTTGTGGGCGTTAGCACAACAAAGGCCAGCTTTTCCAGGTTTGGGAATGGCTAGAGAACTCATAAATGGTCCCGGACAGGTCATGCAATGGGATCATATCCCCAGTTATAGTGGGAGCTTAGTTTCCTGAACTTATGCTGGGTAAATGATGCATTCATTTACCATAATATCTTAACCCTTGCTTGGGATTCTGGGTATAGATTATCACAGGTGACAATGACTCTAGTCAGCTCTTACGGCCAGTATTTTATTCAGTTCCAGCATCACACCTACATTAGGGTGACAAGATTCAATGGGAAGCCCTATCTTCTTCCCCAGTATTATGGGGACAAGATTATTCTTTTAGATTTTTGCAGGTAGATGATAGATCTGCATGCCTTCTTCACGTTGAAGAAGGTCGTCAACATTCCATTCCCTTTCTCTTGTGGGAATTATACATGCAGCCTTTCCGTAGCCCGGGAGGTAGATAATGAACTAAAGAGCTTGGGGCTGGTGGAATTCCACCACGCCCAAAAAAATTATGATCCCCATGGAAAGATTTCCATAGCCCTACCTTGGGCATCTAAGCTGCATGAAGTGGACATTGAGGACTTTTGGGCGGAATGTCAGGACAATTTTGATCTCTGAGCCTGATAGAATACAAGGATGAGCAAAGGGCTCATGAAATCACTAGATGTTTGGACCTTCCCGAAGGGATTTAAGGATGACAGGCCGCTGGAGGATCCAGCATACAAAGGACAAGGGCTAGACAAACATGATCTTCCTCCAGTGGACTGGGCCATCTTGGAGGATCTTACGATTGAAGGGGTAAGCCACCCCATTTTAGAGGCAAGTCACCAGTAATTTTCATGGGTGTGTCCTAAAATCACCTGAAAGAAATTGACAGTCAAGAAGACCATCCCCTCTTCAGCTGGCGCTGGACCTTCTTCGTCTGTCGCGCCCGCTGAAGCAAGCATGATTAAAGGGAAAGAGGGTTCCTCACTTCCCAAGGTGCCTCCCTAGGTTCCTACACTTCTGATGGCCCACCTGCACCAACAAATGGAGTTTGCAAAGCTGACTAGTCAGCAACTAAGTATGTAGGTAGCTTTCGGTCTCCCTATTACTCCAATGGCATCCGCTCGCCCGGCGAGGTCCTCCTTGTTGGCAGCCATGATGACAAGATAAACTTTTGCAAAGGTAGAGTCTACTAACATTCTAGATAACAGGGCTTCACTCATAATGAAGATGAAAACAATGGTGACCCCCACACCCAACACATCCACCACCTCCGGCATGCTAGAGATGCCCCCTGTAGATGTAATTTCAGACTCTCCCAAACTCAAAGATATCTCAGACTCCTCGCCCCCGCATGATGATTTTGACAACACCTTCTCGGCAGAGGAGCTCCTGGAGATTTAGCATGGTATAATTCATATGGTGGAGGAGATTGTGGTTCAGGACAAAGAAGAGGTCCCCGTGGAAAAGGAGATCCCAGAATAGAAGGACACATCTGAGTAGGAAGCTCAAGAAGAAATACAGACAGAACCTAAGAGGATACCGGTCCAGGAGACTGAAAATACACCAAGGTAGCCCACAAATGTGCAGTTGATGGTTGGAGAACCCAGACCTGAGAGAACAATTGTACCTCCAACCATCACGCTTCAAACACCTTCGGTAACTCCGGGTGACCAAGTGCCCCAGAGCACTTTCAGTGAGGCATTAATGGCAGCCGCCTTGCTAAATTTTGGCCAGAGACCTCACCCACCTCTGGAGGATGTTTCGATGGAGGAGAACACTTCAACAGAGGAGACCAATGTGGCCCAGGAGCAGTAGCAACAAATGGAACAAGAATTCCCAGATAAAGAAAATGAAGAAACAACTGGCACCAGGAGGGACAAAGCCCCTGAGAATACATAAGAGATTGACACCGAAGAAAAGATTCTAGATAATGCTACAAAAGATGCCAGCATGGCAGAAAACATCGAGGGTTCTAGAGAACACAAAGAGGAACAGGAATAGGAAGAACTAGAATGAGAGCAAAAAAAAGAGCCCAAAGATTATGTAGATTTTTGGAACGTGCCACTGAATTCTGAAAGGAATCCTAATGAACAAGTCTTGATAAAAAAGCTGCCCCAGCCACCCCAATGGCTGGTGGAATCTAAGAATAAGAAAGCCCCAGCGGTGGCCACAAGTGCTCCACTCTTGTTGGCCGAAATGATGACCACAAATACAGAGGCTAAGAAGCCCAAGAAGGCGCGGGCAGTCCATACTTTCTAGACTGGTCCCACCAGTATTACAGTTGCAACCATCGCAACACCCCCTCTTGATGCAGATGCAACAACCATAAGGCCCAAAGACTACAACGTAATGGAGGTAGCATTGGGGAAGAGGGATAAGCAAGGTGAATTGGACTTTCTGAAAGAAGCCACCAAGGGAATAGAGGCCAGATACCTCAAATAGGGCCAGAAGCTACAAGAGGAAAGGGAAACAAATCCCAATCTCCTCACACTTCTGGCAGAACTGACACAGCCCTTATCAAAGGTCCACCCTGGAACCCCTTCCTCCCGATTGTCGCTTGCACAAGGCGACATGGATTCTCTGTGGATAATGAAGAAGAAAGCACAAGTTGTGGATGGGTGGGACGCTAAGCAGGTGACCACAATGAGACAATTTCTAGTGGCGTCCCTCCCGAACCTTTATAGGATCAATTCTATTCTTAGCCATGCAAGAATTTTCTCTTAGGTATGAGAGAAAGATTTGGAAAAATATGAAAAGTGGAAGGCTGGGCTAGAAGAGATCCGCAAAATAGGCAAAGAAGTTGCCACTGAGTCCATAATTTTGGGAGAAGAATCATATGATTCCCTCTAGGTCCAGTACTGCAAACTTGCCCTCAAAATTGAGATTTGCAAGGAAATAGTTAAAACCTTGAAAGAGAAGATAATGGTAGCCCGATATCCCTTGGGTTTGTTTAAGGCATTCATGGTCGGGGTATCGCAAGTCAATCCCTTCACCACCGATACATGTACCCTGGAGGACTATGTCCTCAAAAAGTTTGATGAGCGGATGGAGTCTCTGTATCTGCCAGCCAAAGATTTTGACCAGGGCAGGTTATCCATATTGTCTAAAACTATTATCTGATAGCATGATGCCATCAAAATGGTGGATGAATTCCAGAATGGGGCCAAAGAAGTTGAGGAGGCATTGGAGGCTATCTGCAGTTGGTGGGATAGCATCTGAAGTATAGATGAAAAAAGCATAGGTCAAGTGTTAGAGGCTTGGGAAAAATCCTAAGGGGCAATAAAGTCCTCCAGATTCTGGAGATGTTCAACGGAAGATATGTTTTTGTATTCATTCATTCTTTTGGAACGCGGGTTCCTAGATCCTAGAATTCTAGATCCTACATTTTTGTATTCTTTAAGTGACCCATGTCCTGTTCCCAAATTCGACCGGTCACTTTCAGGGTAGTTAATAAAGGTTGTCAGAAGGTGGGTAACCGCAACAAGGCACATCAGCTTGACAAGAGGTTTTCTGACAGATGGTCTTCCCGAGGCAATGCTTCAACATTACACCTGGCACATCAGAGATAGGACACTGCTTTCCCATTTATGAGACATGTAGCCTTGATCCTTGGGGTATCAGATTTCTTCTCTCTCATCCTGGCTCTCTTCTTGAGGCTAATTCTTCCACTCCTTTTTTCTTGTCTTATTCTTCTGACATGTCATACCTTTTCTGTCTTGAGGTATTTTGTAGTGTGGTGTAGGTAGTACCGGCCACCAGATATTGTATTATATTGTAAAGTGTAAAGTAAGTTAGGTTTAGGTTTAGGTCAAGTGATGTGTATAAATAATAACTCTGACCTCATTCCAAGGGTCGGAAAAATTGATGATTTTACAGTCCATAGTTAATAGCAATTTGGTTTTCTCATTTCTTAGTTGCAGAGCTCAATGCTCCATAGTTTCTAAGCTTTCAGTAGTTAGATGCAGCCACCATTGTACCATGCACCAGTGCTTGCTGGAAGATATGTTAATGAAGAAGGAAGAGTTCTCTCAATGATGTTGTTGGCATTCTGTCTTCTGGGTTAATGGTATTTTATGCTTTGTGTTCATCATGTCCTTTGCTTTGATACTTAAAGTAGATTAATGGCCTCCTTTCCTTTGCTACTGATAAAATATGAACTGATGGTTGTATATTTCTTTGGTATTTAGTGTAGTGTGTTAGAGCATTGTTGACGTCTTGAATGTTTAGTATAACTATAGGTAGATGAAATCTCTCTAACTCTGTGGTATCTTTTGAAGTTTATTTGTAAAATAAATGTGCACTTACAGGAAACCCCACTCACTTGAATCCCCAGAGAGGATGAGTTGAAGATAACCAGCTATCCCCCTCAAACAAAAATATTCACATCTCTCAACTAAGCCCCGCACCATTGAGACCTAACTCTCATGTGTTTGGAGGCCCAGGGAATCTCATTTCCCCAGACAACCTTTGTTAGGAATAAGGTGTCTCAACCTTGGATAATTCCTATTCTTATTATTTGTTTTGTAAAATGTATTTTCTTGCAAATAATGTAATTAAGTGTGAGTGTACATGTCTAGTTGGCATGTTGATGTGTCACTCCACTTGATGTGTCAACATCTTAAATTGTGTGTAAGGAGATCATGGCTGAAACGGTTATGACAGATTCCTATGACACATAAGAGCTATTTTTAGGAGATTTCAATGATAGGTGAAGACATGAAAGACATGTGGAAACTGACAAAATTGAGTACTTTACACTCTTCCTCCTTTTTTTGGGGTTCCTATTTTCTCGGAGAATGGTAAAACCCTAATACGGCTATCCTTGGAAGTTTCCCTAAAAAGGAAAGTGCATGATATAAGTGTTTTTTAGGGTTATAGGAAAGGATACGAAAAGAGTGTATTGTTGGTATGAACTGGTGCTACTAGATTTGTTTTAGAGTTTATTGTTGGTATGATTTGGTGCTACTAGATTTTTCTTAGAGTGTCGATTGTCTCCTGAAAGAACTTGCATTGCAAGTGTGTTGTAACTGTTGTGTTAAAGATAATACATTGTGTAGGTTTTGGAGTGCTGGGGTTTTTTTACCGAAAGGTTTTCCCCAGGGTAAATCATTGTGTCATTCTCTATTTTCTGTATGCATGGTATGTGGCTTCAATATATTTGTTAAATTAGTTAATGAATCTGAAATTGTAAGGATTTAAAAGAATTTGCACAATACTTTCCTATAGAGATTAGTGTAGGAAGTTGTTTCCACACCTGAGTTTCCTTACAACCTTTAAAGGCAAAGTTGGTCAGTACCCCAGTGCCTGGTGACAACTTACCTCTGTTGGCGGACCCGGTCACAAAGACCCATCAACAGATATCAAGAAGATCCTAAAGAGATACACCTTGTTTCTGTGAAAAGAATTTTCAGATATCTGAAATGAATAATAGAGTATGGATTATAGTATGAAAAATATGATCACTTTATTTTACATGCTTATATTTATGTTGATTGGGAAGGTATTGTGGATGATAGAAAGATTACAAGTGGAGGAGCATTTTTCCTTGGAAAAAGGCTAGTTTCCTAGTTATGTAAGAAGCAGGATTGTATAGCTCAGTCTACTACTGAATTTGAGTATGTTGTTGTTGCTATAAATTGTACACAAGTTCTTTGGATGAAAAAAATGTTGAAGGACATTGGAATAATTTTTGAAGAGCCAATGGTTATCCATTGTGATAACACTAGCACAGTGAATATGTCAAAGAATCTTGTAAAGCATTCAAAGACTAAACATATTTCTATTAAGTATCATTTGTTCTAAGACAAGGTAGTAGAAAAAGAGATCGGATTGGAGTATGTTAACACAAAGGAACAAATAGCAGATATATTTACAAAACCTTTGCCAAAAGATGTTGTTGAGTATCTCAGAAGAATGCTTGGGGTGAGAGCCCCTCCCTATGGTAATTAATTGATGCAGGAATGCATCAGTCCAGTGGCTTTCAGAGCTATATAATTTTTTGGACTTGATGTATGGATCTACTCCTCAGGGGGAGTGATCACAGGAATACTACAAAATATATTTGGGTAATCTTTGCACCTTGTTGTTAGAAATGAAGATTTTAAAAAGTTACACCTTGCAGAATTTTGATGAATAATTATGGCACCCTTTGCCATTATTGTGAAAGGGGGAGAGATTCTATGTGAAAATCCCTATTATTTTAGGGAGAATTATGTTGAGGATATTGAGAAGATTGTATTGGGAGTTAGCACTTTTTGGGTTGATAGATTTTCCCATAAGTTGACATCAATGCCAAAGGGGGAGATTGTTGGATTTTGTTGGAATTGAGTACTGGTGATGTTGTTGGCATTCATGTTTTGTCATTGATGTCAACATATGTTTCTGTGAAGGAAGTACATACTAGTTATGGTGATTGACATAAGTATACGGATACTCTACAGATGAATCAGATTGAGCAAAGATGGAGATATGTAGAAGGATATATGATGATCTTATTTCTAATGTTGCTTGTCTTTATATTGCATATTTGATGAGTTAAAGATGTTTTGGTAAAGACTGGTTTCTGGACTATGACAATGATGACTGATAGAGTGAGTCTCTGTGTTTTGATTATATCTTACAGGTGATGATGATTTAGGTTATGTGAGCTTAAGAGATGATAGAAGACATGTTCAAGAATGTTTTTTTTGGTTCGCAATTCATATGATTGATGATGATGTCAGTTGTGGCGTATATTCTAGAGGAGACCTATTTGGGGCCGACTTTAGAGATGTAGAATGTATTGTAGATTAGGAGCATAGATTATGGATCATGGATTATATCTAATGTATTGTAATTGATGTATACTTGTTATAGGTACCATGTGTATCTTAGCAAGGGGTTAAATAATTATTTGTATATTGGGAAAGCTTAATTGGCCGAACTAATCAATTATTGTAATAGGGTATATATGGGAGATCTTTTCTTTTGAAAAGATATATGTATGTGTATGAAGAGAAGGTGATTGATAGAGAAGTGAGGAAGTTGCGAAGCTTGATTGAATATTGGATGTAGAGAAGAGTGTATGCACCCTAAAATGGTCGCCTAGACTTTGGGCCCCATTTATTATTTTATCAATTTATCAAATCCCTAAATCAATACTTTCAAATATCAACAATATCAATTATATCAATTTCCTTGATCAAA
>MU224605.1:2229944-2270165 GCA_018584345.1 Thuja plicata | reverse complement strand
TGAGTTTATAGCTCTAGCTGAGAGTAATTTTTATAAATCTTGCAACTCCATGCATAGAGAGCTATGGATCGATTTGTGAGGGCTCATTCTTGAGTTTCCTTGCATGTAAGGATTCATAGAAGTGCACCTTTTTGTGTGTACAAAGAGAATATGTTCATTGTACTTCATTGGAACTGACCAAGCAAAGAGTTTCTATTAGATAATTCACTGGATTGTATATTTTCTATATACACTTGTTCGGATTGTCAATCCTTGAGGGTGTCTTTAACCTTCTTTAGGTAGTGTGCCTGGGCAGTAAGCCCACTATTACTCTCAACTCCTAATAGGGTTTTTCCTTTAATAGAGAATGTGTATTGTAATATTGTAATAAGCTCCTAACAGTGCTAAATCTTTTAACAGGTATACTATACTCTTAGTACATCATTTTTGGGTGCTAATTCCCATCAGGGTTTTACCTTTAACAGGGTTTCATCGACAATAAAGGATTGTGTTATTGTGTTGGCATTTACTCTGTTATCATTTGATGTGAATTTTTTATTTATAAAGTTTAATGTTTAATAATTTGTCTCACAACTTATTCACCCCCTCCTCCCCTCTCAGTTGTGTTGGTGGACTGTTACTCCTAACATTAATATCATATAATCATGGTGTGTTAATTTTCATAAGTACTTTGTTTACCCCTCAAGTTTATTCCTTGGTTAGAATTCACTTAACAATCCCATATTCTTATAAAGGGTCTAATCACACTCTCATTTCCATGTTATCATAATTCCTAACTGTTACAGTCAGATCAGATAATATTTTCAATTGAGGATCATTATGTTTGTAGTCTCTTGGAATTGTACAATGCTTAGTCACTTGTCCTATATCACTTATTCTCAAGTATTATGTTTTATTTTCAATACACTAATTCACTATCCAAAGTAGGGACAATCACCTTGGTGGGCCATTTATTTATGGTTGCAGTATCAACAGGGGTAGGAACTTTGAAAGGGTCTTCTTACTCCTTTGAAGGTGTTGTTACAAAACAAAGAGGCCATGTTTAATAAATTTTTCTCACACATTTGTTTGAAATATTGAAGACCATGGTGCAAGGAGTGGGCCAAGAGCAAGTGGTGAAGGCTTATGGATTCATGAGGTTGATGGTGTGTTAAGTTGCAAAATGAGACATTTTAAAGGGTCTCAATGATCAGGAGTGTGTGGGTCTGTGACGCTTAAAAACTCTCATTCAATATTCCCCCATACATCTTGACCCCAACCGCATAAAAGGAAGGATAGTAAGTGCTTTTAATTTGTCTTATAATCATTGATAAAATATTGTACTGCTCCAAATTCATTGATCCATAAAGACCATCATCCTCACACAATAACACTTAAGCTTGAATTCTTCTTGATATGCAAAGTTGTTTGTTTATAAACCCCAAAGGATATGTTCTTGTTGCCTCAATTTAATTCTATTTCCTAAAGATCACTATGAATTGATGATGATTAATGATAGAAGGAACATGTATGATTGCATTATGATTGTAATGGTAATTTGATTCAATAATAGTTGGCAGTGTGATCGGAAAGTAAAAAGTGAATTTGACTATCCATAGGGAGAAATTCTTTGAAAGGATGGAAGACAACTCTGATGAACATAACTAATTGAATGTTTGAAGATGTTAAGTTGATGATCACCGAAATGTAGAAATTCAATGCAAGACATTAAAAATAGTTAAGGGATTGTATTTTTATTGATGTCAACTTGATATAATCTGATTGGTTAGGGAGAAATTATTTGAAGGGTGGAAGACAACTATGATGAACATAACTAATTGAATTTTTGAAGATGTTAACTTGATGATCACCGAAATGCAGAAAGTCAATGCAAGACATTAAAAATAGTTAATGGATTGTATTGTATTGATGTCAACTTGATATAATTTGATTGGTTATATACAAAGTGTCAAAGACTTCAGAGAACCATAAAGATAAAGTTTATGCTATCAATAATGCACAAAAGTTTAGTATTCACAAAGTGACAACAGACACCAATAGAAAAGTGCACACCGATAGACAAAGAACCTTGAGAATAAAGTCATAGTGATGCCCGAGAAAGAAAATGTGAAAATCGTTACTAACAGACAGAACCAAAGCATTATCGACAGAAAGAATAACACTGTTACCCGATAGACAGACAACCCCGACGGAGATACCCGAGGAGAGCTGAAGTGTTGACCGAAGCTAACAAGAGTTAAAACATCGAAAGGAAGTGAGGTTGAGAAATGAAAAAATACTTAGTTGGAAAGAGGTAAAGAAGGAGTTAAATGGTTGTTAACATTTTTTTCATAGAAAATTTATAACTAGAGATAAGTTAAAGACTTAAAGTTTTTTATTCCAGTTGTCAAGGAGAAATCTACGGAATAAAACTGAAGTAAAACTTTAAAGAAAGATTGGCTAATATTGTGGATCATGCCAAGAAAAAGAAATTTGAGAACCTAGAAATAGTTCATATCATGTCCATAAAGAGACAATATAATTCATTATGAATTAGGGGAGTGAATAAAGAAAGAGGATATTGAAGAGAAACTGATGAAGAATAACTTCATATAGTCCTGATCAATCAAGCTAAAGAACAGAGCTATATTTCTATAGACACCAAGCAACAGAGAACAACATCACTGAGAAGAAAGAAGTGGAGAAAAGGTATTGAAAAGAAACATTGATTAGAAAGGTAAAATGAGCTTACAATAGATCTGAAAATCTGCAAGTCTATAGTTGTATATGTGAATAGATCATTTACTGTTTCAATTTAACCATTGGATCATAAAGTCTCTTAACCAAGAAGGATTTAAAGATCCTTTCTATATTGAGATACATCCCAAGGAGTATCAAAAAGTTTGATCATGAAGATATCATGAGATGCCAGATTCCATTTGACAAACTACACTGGGTTTGGTCATAGAAGGTAGCATAGAGATGCCAGATATCAAGTGAAAAATTATTCTATTTAAATCCTCTAACAAGGTCACACCTAACAGTGTGTTTGTAACCTTTAACAGGGTTGGCTCTTCACCAAGCTCACTTTAGAGGAGTGAAAATTTTGGGTTACCGATCCCAAGTGGTTTTTCCCTTAACAGGGTTTCAACGTTAAAAATCTGTGTCAACTGTGTTTATGAGTCATTACTTTAGTGTTTTTCATTACACATAACTAAATTTGGATTGATCGGTATACACTAAGTCATTTAATATATTTTGGTAAATGAAATATTGCTAATCGGTAAACAGTGAGAATAAGGATTAAAAGTGAACTTTGAGTAGTAGTTATTTGATAAGTTTATTTGAAGGCATTCATCTTGTACGACTAAAGATAACTATAGGCTTAATATTGTGGTACTAAGTTTTTGGGTTGATTTATTGAAATATTTTTTAGGTCACTAATTCACCCCTCNCCCCCCCCCCCCTCTCAGTTATTCTAACAATAGGTATAAGAGCTTGTGTGCTTAGAAAGGGAGTTTAACAGCTCAAGCAAAAGATCACAAGATGAACAAATGAGATGTGCCCAAGTTGAACAAAGTCAAATTTATATCATGGCAAAGCATAATAAGACTCCACCTATCAGGTATTGGAAATAATGTTGTTTAATACTTAGATACTGAATATGTGCTACCTATAGGACCTCACACACTTGAGAAATTGAGAGAAAAGCATGAGCACTATTACATGATGATGGAGCTTTCTTCCTCACTCTTTGATGCTAAGTTTGAAGATGTCAAAACCTATACCTTTGCAAAGAAAACATGGGATAAATTGAAGTTGGTACATGGAGGAGATGCTATTATAGTAAGAGCCAAGGCAGAAATCCTAAGAGGGAGTTTTGATGACATAAGGATGAAAGAAGGACAAAATATCACTCAGTACAACTGCAAAATCAAAGAAGTGGTCAATTCTATCTGGGGATTTGGAGGTGTACTTGAAGAAGAGACAGTGGTAAGTAAAACCCTAAGAACCTTATTGCCTCTCTATGCTATTAGAGTATTTTATATACAGGAAATGAGATCAGTTGCAAACAATACTGTTACTCTAGATAGTTTTATTGGTAGAATGATTTCATTTGAGATGAATAACTTTGATAATAGTGTCTTACCATCTATAGAGTCTGCATTCAAATCTTCTTTGAGAATAAGTAAATCAAGTTATAAACACACTATGAGGAATAATAGTGAAAGTGATAGTGATAGCTAGAAGATTGCAGAGAGGCAAAGGTAAATACAAAGGTAAATTACCACTTGTATGTTTTAATTATAAAGAGGTTGGACACTTTGCTGCAAGATTTCCTAACATAAGAAAATATGACAAAAGTAATGATAGAACATATGAAAAGAAGTTTGACCGAGGTAATAACAGAGATTACCAAACAAATCAACAATCTGACAAAAGAGATACCCAAGACTACAAGGACAAAGGAAAGAAAGCTTGTTATCTGGATGAGAACAAAGCTGATGACACTGACACCGAATCTGATGAAGACATCAAGATGGTATTTGTAGCCATGAAGGATGACTAGGATGATGAAGAAGAAAGATATGTAGAGACTGCACTCATATCTAAATTTATTAAGAATGATGTCTAGATCATTAATAGTGGCTGCACTCACTACATGACTGGTGATAAACAAAAGTTTGAAACTTTTGAGTACTATAATGGTGGATCAGTAAGAATGGGTAATGACACACCTTGTCTAGTTAAAGGTAAAGGAACCATAATGTTGAATAACCTGATCAAATGTGAAAATGCATACTGGGTAAAAGGACTTAATTATAATCTATTGAGTGTTTCACAATTAAATAACATAGGTCACCAAGTAGCATTTGAGAATAAGAAGGCAAAGGTCTTCAATGAATCAGGAACAATGATTGAAACTGGTGAATAGAAAAAAGGTAACCTTTTCTATCTTGATGATATAAGCACCACTTGTTTACTGGCTAGAAATAAAGACATATGGTTGTGGCATAAGAGACTATGCCATATAAATTTTGACAACATGATAAAGATAAGCAATAAAAATAAATTAAGAGGCATACCAAGCATGTCTAAGCCTGAGCATATTGTTAGTATTAACTGAGAGGGGGGGTGAATCAGTGGCCTCAAAAATTAATCCTTAAATCAACCTTTCAAAACTTATAACCACAAATTATTTCTCAAGTTATCTTCTATCCTACAATGTGAATGCCTTCAATAACTTATATCAATTTACTACTTATTGGATTGCTTTGTTAAAGCTTCGTCTTAATGTTTATTGATAAATAATCATCTATTTACCAAAATATAGTAAATATGCAGAGTATACCGATATATCTAGAATGAATTATGTAAGATACAAAACAGTAAAGAAATGAATCATATACACATAACACATGGATTTTAACATGGAAACCCTGTTAAGGGAAAAATCCACTCGGACCGGTACCCCAAATTTTCACTCTTCTGAAGTGAGCCCTATTAAGAGCCAACCATGTTAAAGGTTACAAACACACTGTTAGGTGTGACCTTGTTAGAGGATTTTATACATAGAGGTTGTCACTTAGTATCAGGCTTCTAATGTTGTCATCCTTTAGCCTCTCTCTTAGATTTTCAATAGGCATCAGACATATCCAATGCTACTTTCATGAATCAACCTTTTTGGCACTCCTTGGGATGTACCTCAATATATAGAAGACTATTAATTCCTGGTCAGTTAAGAGACTTGATGCTTCAATGGTTAAACTGAAACATTATGACCTATTCATATTGCAACTTAAACTGCATATTTTTAGATCTATTTAAGTACATTACCTCTCTGACCAATGTATCAAATCAATCCTTGTGCTCCATACTTTCTTCTTTGTGATGTTGTGCTCACTATTCTTTGGTGTCTGCAGAATTCCTTAGCTCTTCCTTCAACTTGTTTGATCAAGACTACATGAAGTTGTTCTTCATCAATTTCTCTTCAGCATCCTCTTTCTATTCACTCCCCTTTATCCCATTCGTAAATGAATTAATCTTGTCTCTTATATAGACATGATATTCATTGTTTCTTGATTCTTGATTCTTGATTCTTGGCATAAAAAATAATCCAGCCAATTAGATTTAAAGCTTAACTCCTGATTTGTCTCTTAGCTATCTTCTTGCCAACTATACAAACCAACTTTAAATCAATCACTTATCTCTGGTCCAATAAAATAAAGTAGACAACCAGTTAAGTCTATCTTTAGCTCTACCAGCTAGATATTTTGTCATTTTCTAAACTTTCTATTCTGTCAGTCATCATTGCAGTTAGTTGTCGGTGACAACTGACAGTTCCATCTATGAGACTCCAGTTAGCTTTGTGATCTCCATTCATCAGGCATCATTGTAATTTTACTCGTCAGGCAACGTTCTGACTTTTCTCATCGGGCATCACTATGGCTTTGCTTCATCGGGCAACACTATGCTTCTGATCGTCATGTATCACTCTGACTGTTCTTCTTTGATCTGACCGTCAGTGTGCACTTTGTCGGTGTTGTTTGTCACTAAGTGAATACTTGACTTTCATGCATTGCTAAGAGCATAACCTTTGTTCCTTTGATTCTCTGAAGTCTTTGGCATTATGTACATGAGCGTACAGATGATATCAAGTTGATATCAATGAAAATACAATACATTAACTGATTTAATGCCTTGCATTATCTTCAACTTAACACTGTCAAACATTCAATCAGTTACATGTCATCAATCTCTCCCTTGGCATTGATAGACACATACTATATTATCACACTATACTATTTCTAATACAATATGAAATACAATAGTTGAGATTCATCAAACTACCAATTTTTTTGTTTTGATAACCGATAAAGGTCTGACCAATGATAAGTTCTATTTTAGCTTAGATTTGATTCTTATAGCTCTCTATATTCTTATGTGTTGAGTTCCCTCCTTGTGTTAATTTATCTCCCTTAACTGTTCTTTCTCTTTTGACGTCTTTTTCTCCTGTCAGCAACTCTCCCTTTGTATAATCTTTCCATACAATTTCTCTCCCTAAGGATATAATCTCTCCTTGTTGGAGTAATGGATAATCTCTTTCCCTTTCCAAAAATATCTGATAATATGGATAATTTCTCTCCCTTTGACAACAATTCCAAACAAATATTTTACAAATATCTGACATTCATGTCAAACAATCATTTTTCTCCATCCATAATATATTCCTTGAATTTCCCTTATCCATCAGTAATACATCAATATGCTCTGGTGCTCGGTGTTGATATATACCTGACTGTATATAGATGTAGCTTTGAAGTTTATCTCTTTGCTTGCATCAACATTAATGATATTCTGATAATATGTAGGTTGATGCAACCTTCTAGTCTTTTTATTGACTGGTAGACAAGGGTTTGACCCCTAGTCTCTTTCTCAAGTACTCAAATGCATACTTGGGCAGTGGCTTGGTGAAGATATCAGCTAATTGTTCTTTGGATTGCACATACTCAAGTGTCACTTCCTTTGCTTGAACTTGTTCTCTCAAATAATGATACTTGATGGAAATATGTTTAGTCTTAGCATGTGTGACTAGATTCTTGAAAATTTTTATTGTCCTAGTGTTATCAAAATAGATAATCACTGGTTCTAAGATCTTCATATGCATACCTTCTAGTAACTGTTTGATCCATGCAATATTTGAGCAATTTGCAGGAGCAGCAACATACTCTGCTTCTACAGTAGACTGAGAGATGCATCCTTGCTTCTTGCTAATCCATGTGACAATTTTGTCACCCATTAAGAATCCTCCTCCAGTTGTGCTCTTCTAATCATCAAGATTTCTAGTCCAATCAGCATCGGTAAACACCTTAAGTTCAAATTTTCCTTCTCTTCTATACCATAGGCCATATTCCTCAGTATTCTTCTCTGCAAATTTATCTATCTTTACATTTGCACTTTCAATAATTATTTTAGAGACTTTGTTTAGACATTTATAAGCCTTTCTCTTGGTATAACACCCTAGAAAAAATTCTTCATCACTCTTTGAGTCAAGTTTTCCATTTCTATCATCTTTTAAGATATAACATTGACTACCAAAAATTTTGAAATAACTTACATTGGGTGTGTATCCATACCATAGCTCATAAGGTGTCTTTTTGGTGTCTTTCTTCAATTGTACTTTGTTCAATGTGTAAATAGTAGCACTGAAATCTTCCCTCTAGAATATTTGGGTGATGCCTTTCTCTATCATCAGTGTCCTTACACAGTCAACTATGGATCTATTCCCTCTTTGAGCAATTCCATTCTCCTATAGTGTCCTTGGTGCAGAGAACTATCTTTTGATTCCATGCTCATTACAAAAGTTAGTGAATTCATCTAAAATAAATTCCCCTCCTCTATCTGACCTTAAGCATTTTAGCTCCTTACCACTTTGCTTTTCAACCATTGCTTTGTACCATTTAAACATCTTAAATACTTCTGATTTATCTTTTAGAAACATGACTGTCATCATTCTAGAGTAATCATTAACAAAGAGAATGAAATGTCTATATCCATAATAAATCTTTGTCCTCATAGGTCCACATAAATTAGTATAGACTAATTCTATAATTGCATTAGATGTGTGGGTTTTGCTTTTGAAACTAGACTTTTTCATTTTTCCATTTTGACAATTCTTACACATGATATTGTCAGGCTTGGTCATCGTCGGTAAGCCTCTGACATTTCTCTTTTTGCTAATATTTATCATGTTGTCAAAGTTCACATCATATAATCTTTTGTGCCATAACCATATGTCTTTGTTTATAGCAATCAAGCAAGTGGATTCAGTATCATTCAAATAGACTAAGTTACCTTTTGTCTGCTCACCGGTACCAATCAAATTTCTAAATTTATTGAAGATCTTTGCCTTCTTATTTTCAAATGCTACTTTGTGACCTAAATTATTCAACTGAGAAACACTCAATAGATTATAATTCAATCCATTTACCCAATAATCATTCTCACACTTTATTTGGTTATTCAACATTATTGTTCCTCTACCTTCAGCTGGACAAGGTGTGTCATTACCCATTCTTACTCAACCACCTTTATAGTGTTCAAAAGTCTCAAAATTTTGCTTATCGCCGGTCATGTGGTGAATGCAGCCACTATCTATGATCCAAACATCATTTTTGATAATTTTAGAAATGAGAGATATTTCTACATACCTTTCTTCATCATCATCTGAATCATCTTTTACAGCCACAAATACCATCTCTATGTCTTCATCAGATTTGGTGTTAGTATCATCATCCTTGCATTTTTCTAGGTAACAAGCCTTCTTTCCTTTGTCCTTATAATCTCGGGTATCTCTTCTTTTTTATTGTCGTTATCTTCTACAATCACCTCTACTAGACTTATTTTCAAATGATCTGTCATTACTTCTGTCATCTTTTCTTCTGTTAGTACATCTTGCAGAAAAGTGTCCAATCTCTTTGCAATTAAAACAAACAAGTGGTAATTTACCTTTGTATTTACCTTTGCCTCTCTGCATTCTTCTAGCCATAAGTGCTTCAATTTCATCAAGATCATCTTCTTCACTTTCACTATCTCTATCTTTTCTATGTTTTTGTGACTTGATTTACTTATTCTCATAGAAGTTTTGAACGAAGACTCTATGTTTGGTAAGACACTATTATCAAAGTTATTTATCTCAAATGAAATTAGTCTTCCAATTAAACTGTATAGAGTAACATTGCTATTTTCTACTACTCTCATTTCTTGAATGGAAGATACTCTAATAGCATAAGTAGGCAGTAAGGTTCTTAGAATTTTACTTACCAATGTATCTTCTTCTAGTACACCTCAAACTCCTCAGATAGAAAATTGACTACCTCTTTGATTCTTGTGCTGTACTGAGTGATGTTTTCACCTTCTTTCATTTTGATAACATCAAACTTTCCTCTAAGGCTTTCTACCTTGGCTCTCAAAATATTTTTGTCACCACCATGTACAAGCTTCAATTTGTCCCACATCTGCTTTGCAGTTTTGCATTCTTTGACATCTTCAAACTCAACATTGGAGAGTGAGGAAGCAAGCTCTATCATTATTCTTTTGTGTTCATGATTCTCTCTCATTTGTTCAACTATTGGTTCTCATGTGGGCAGCACATATTCAATTTCTAGGAATTGAGTAACATCATTACCAATACCTGATAAGTGGAGTCTTATCCTACTCTGCCATGAAGCAAAATTATCTTTGTTCAACTTGGGCACATCTCGGTTGTTCATCTTGTGATCTTTGTCTTAGGTCTTGAAATCTTCCTTCTAAGAACACAAGCTTTGATACCAATTATTGGTAATAGTTGAGAGGGGGGGTGAATCAGTGGCCACAAAAATTAATCCTTAAATCAACCCTTCAAAACTTATAACCACAAATTATTTCTCAAGTTATCTTCTATCCTACAAGATGAATGTCTTGAATAACTTATATTAATTTTCTACTTGTCGGATTGCTCTGTTAAAGCTTCTTCTTAATGTTTACCGATAAGCAGTCATCTATTTACCGAAATATAGTAAATATGCAGAGTATACCGATATATCAAGAGTAAATTATGTAAGATACAAAATAGTAAAGAAATGAATCATACACACATAACACATGGATCTTAATGTCAAAACCCTATTAAGGGAAAAACCACTGGGACTGGTACCCCAAATTTTCACTCTTCTAAAGTGAGCCCTGTTAAGAGCCAACCCTGTTAAAGGTTATAAACACACTATTAGGTGTGACCTTGTTAGAGGATTTTATACATAGAGGTTGTCACTTAGTATAGGTCATCTAATGATGCCATCTTTGAATCAGCCTCTCTCTTAGACTATCAATAGGCATCAGGCATATCCAATGCTACTTTCATGAATCAACAATTTTTGCACTCCTTAGGATGTACCTCAATATATGGAAGACTGTTAAGTCCTGCTCCATTAAGAGAATTGATGCTTCAATGATTAAACTAAAACATTATGACTTGTTCATATTGCAACTTAAATTGCATATTTTCAGATCTATTTAAGTACATTACCTCTCTGACCAATGTATCAAATCAATCCTTGTGCTCCATACTTTCTTCTTTGTGATGTTGTGCTCATTGTTCATCGGTGTCTGCTGAATTCAATAGCTCTTCCTTCAACTTGTTTGATCAAGTCTACATGAATTTGTTCTTCATCAGTTTCTCTTCAGCATCCTTTTTCTATTCACTCCCCTTAATCTCATTCATAAATGAATTAAGCTTGTCTCTTATATAGACATGATATTCATTGTTTCTTGATTTTTGATTCTTGATTCTTGGCGTAAAAAAAAATCTAGCCAATTAGATTTAAAGCTTAAATTTTGATTTGACTCGTAGATATCTTCTTTCCAACTGTACAAATCAACTTTAAATCAATCACTTATCTCTAGTTGAATAAAACAAAGTAGACAACCAGTTAAGTCTATCTTTAGCTCTGCCAGCTAGATATTTTGTCATTTTCTAAACTTTTTGTTCTATCAGTCACCATTTTAGTTAGTTGTCGGTGACAACTAACAGTTCTATCAGTGAGACTCCAGTTAGCTTCGTGATCTCCATCCGTCGGGCATCATTGGAATTTTACTCGTCAGGCAACCTTCTGACTTTTCTCGTCGGGCATCACTGTGGCTTTTCTTTGTTAGGCAACATTATGTTTCTGGTCGTCGGGTATCACTATGACTATTCTTCTTTGCTCTAACTATTGGTGTGCACTCCATCAGTGTTGTTTGTCACTAAGTGAACACTTGAGTTTTATGCATTTCTGAAAGCATAACCTTTGTTCCTTTGATTCTCTTAAGTCTTTGGCATTATGTAAGTGACCGTACAGATGATATCAAGTTGAAATCAATGACAATACAATGCATTAACTGATTTAATGCATTGCATTATCTTCAACTTACCATTGTCAAACATTCAATCAGTTACATGTCATCACATATCATGTGTAAGAATTTTCAAAAGGGTAAGATGAAAAAGTCTATTTTCAAGAGAAAATCCCATACATCTAATGTCATTCTAGAATTAGTCCATACTAATCTACATGGACCCATGAGGACAAAGAGTTACTATGGTGATAGGTATTTCATTCTCTTTGTAGATGATTATTCTAGAAAGATGACAGTTATGTTCTTAAAAGATAAATCAGAAGCATTCAAGATGTTTAAATGGTATAAGGCTATGGTAGAAAAATAAAGTGGTAAGGAATTGAAATGCTTAAGATCATATAGAGGAGGGGAATTTATTTCAGATGAATTCACTAACTTCTGCAATGAGCATGGAATTAAAAGACAGGTTTCTACACCAAGAACACCACAACAAAATGGGATTGCTGAGAAGAGAAACAGATCCATTTTTTGTTGTGCAATAACATTGATGATTGAGAAAAGCATCACTCAAACATTCTGGAGGGAAGTTTTTAGCATTGTTTTCTACACATTAAATAGATTACAATTGAAGAAGGACACAAAGAAGACACCCTATGAGCTATGGTATTGTTACACACCCAATGTAAGTTACTTCAGTATATTTGGAAGTTAATGTTATATTTTGAAAGAGGATAGAAATGAAAATCTTGACTCCAAAAGTGAAGAAGGTATCTTTCTAGGGTATTCCACCAAAAGCAAGGCTTATAAGTGTCTTAACAATTCCTCTAACAAAATCATTAAAAGTGCAAATGTAAGAATAGATGAATTTGAAGAGAAGAATGATAAGGAAAGCAAAAAAGAACCAGAAGACTAGAATAGATATGTTTACACCAAAGAACCTGACACTCTGTTAGAGTAGTCATATTATAGCTAATAATTAATTTATTTAATTATTAGTCTATTATACTCTACGCTTAAGTTAAACTTAGGCATCTTATTATTCTTTAGGGTTTTCACCTTTAGGGTTTCGTGATTCCTTTTATAAGGATTCACCTCTTTTTTTTTTATAAGGAGATTTTTCACTTTGCATTGTATCATCTAGAAACATATTATTAATATATTATTTTCTTGTGCATATGATGTCTCCTCTGGCTTTTTGGCCTCCATAGTTTTTTCTATCTTCTATACTTTGCTTCTTCCATGTGACAAGTCTGCATGCAGGTGTTCTTGGGAGAATAGGGTTTTTTCTATTCTAACATGGTATCAGAGCCATCTTGTTGCTATTTGTTCATGTTTTGTCGAAGTGTTTCAGAAGCTGGAGGTTTTCTGGTTTTTCAGAAGCTTTTATGTGGATTTAGGGTGGACCTTTGTTTTTGGTCATTTTGGGCTCAAACAGACATTACCGTTGCACTTAGAGTGCCCAAAAACTCCAAAATCCATATAAAATTTGTCCATTTTGGACAACTTATCTCTAAGGCAAAAAAAATTTGGTTTCTAGTGTCGTACGGGCATGGAAACTGAGGAAAAAATTTAAAAAAAACCTTTTTTTAAGGTTTTTTATGCATTTAATAACACAGTCAGTGCATTTTAATAGGGTGCCACTGACGCCAGCAAGCACTGATGGCCCCCGCCATAGGCCACCCTCCTCAGCAGCTCCCGTCGGCACCTCTTCACCGTTGCCCGGCCCCTGCCGCCTCCCAGCCCCGCCCGCTCAGCAGCCCCGCACTGCTCTGCCTTGCTGGGCTCTGCCACTCTACCGGCTCTTCACCGCCTCCACACTGATCCCCGCCTGCCTGGCATTTTGTTAAGCCCCGTAGGCCTATTGATCCCTGTGGAGGTCATATGGGTGACCGTGGGCTCCAGTTTAGCCCCCTGCGCGCGCCATGCACCCAGGGGCTCTTTTTTTAGCCCCAGGGGCTTAAAACCTGATTTTGTGGTGCTTTTTTACCCTCCCGCACTATTTTTTCTCTATCTTGAGCATATGGGGGTATTTTTTTGACTTCTTTATATCGTCGAAAAGCTTTTTCTGAGAACTTTCCGATGATAGAGGTTGGGGTTTTGGGTTCTACCATTTGATAGAGTTTTTTTTGTCAAAGTTTGATGTTTAGTTTTTCCTTTTGGGAGCCATATCTTGCTCATCCGGACTCTATTTTTGGCAAACCAGACATCGTCAGAAAGCTGGTTCAGTGAATTTTTTAGTTGCAGGGGTCTTTTATCCATATTTTTATCCAGGTTCTTTCTCCTCTAAGTTTTTCTCTTTTGCACTCTGGCAGATTACTTGGGTTCTACAGGTCCTAGGATCTCTTCTTCTGTTCTTCTGGCTCACTCTTCTTTCTGACGTCTGAGCATTGTATGCTTCTCTTCTGTAGCATTCTCTTTTCTATAAATGCACTGAGATAAAGTGTCTGCTTTTGCATATCTGGGATTTTGAGCACCTTGTGTTTTTTGTACTCACACTCAGTTATAAAGTGCCATGGGGGGTTATGATGTTTTTCTATTTTGTACTCATCCACCTTTGTCAAGTGAGCATACCTTCCATGACATTAGCTCATGCTATGTGTCGGTGACACCGCACTTTATCCTCTACTTGTACTTCTATTGCACTGTTGGTGTTCCTGATTCTTCTTTCTACAGATGTTTCTGGCTTTGCATTTCAATGTTCCTGTCACCCCTCTCCCTGTTCAGCATTATGGGGGGGTTCTCCTGTTGGTTGTATTGCTTCCCGGGTTCGATTGATCAGCTCTTTAGACTTTGTCTTCTCTACCTGGTCATACACTTTTTCAGTGGGGGTCCCAACAGTTACTTCTGACAGTGTTTATAGCTTCATGCTTCGGAGATGCTTCTTGCTTTTTCTTGTTCCTTTCTTTGGGACTTTCCCTAGATTGGAGGCTTAGTTTCCTTTATCTAGTTTATTTCTTGTACTTGGGTACCTGATCATGCCTAGTTTTTGGGACCCATAGTTCCTTTCATGCATTTTTTTTTTAAGCATCATTTAGTCCTTAGCTGTTTAGCTTCTCCCTAAGTTACACTTAAGGGGGGTGTTAGAGTAGTCATATTATAGCTAATAATTAATTTATTTAATTATTAGTATATTATACTCTATGCTTAAGTTAAACTTAGGCATCTTATTATTCTTTAGGGTTTTCACCTTTAGGGTTTTGTGATTCCTTTTATAAGGATTCACCTCCTTTTTTTTTATAAGGAGAGTTTTCACTTTGCATTGTATCATCTAGAAACATATTGTTAATATATTGTTTTCTTGTGCATATGATGTCTCCTCTGGCTTTTTGGCCTCCATAGTTTTTCCTGTCTTCTGTACTTTGCTTCTTCCATGTGACAGGTTTGCATGCAGGTGTTCTTGGGAGAATAGGATTTTTCCTATTCTAACACACTCTACCTGAGCAATAGTGTATCACTCTCGAGCAACAGAACATTACACCTGAGCATCAAGCTAAAATTACCAAAAATTAGGAAAATAATCAAGATGATGTTTCGAGTGATGGAGATCATAAATGAAGGACAAGATGTTGATTAGAATGATGAACACAAAGCTAAACCAAAACTTGCCAAGTATGTCAGAAGACATCATTTACAGAATCAGATCATAGGAGACAAGAAGGCTGGAATGAGAACTAGAAGTAAGTCACTAAACACTAGATGTTTAATTTGTGATTTTGAGCCTAAATATGTTAATACTGCACTAGAAAATGAAGAATGGGTAAGTGCTATGAATGAGGAAATAGAACAAATTGAGAAGAACAAGACATGGACACTAGTATCGAGACCAGATGACAAGAATGTCATTGGTACCAAATGGATATTCAGAAACAAGATGAATGAGAATGGAAAAGTCACAAGAAACAAAGCAAGGTTAGTATGCAAGGGGTATGTACAAGAAGAAGGAATTGATTATGGAGAAACCTTTGCACCCATTGAAAGACTAGGAGTTAGAATACTACTTGCTTAAGCTACATTCAAAGGATTCAAGGTATACCAGATGGATGTCAAATATGCATTCCTAAATGGAATACTGGAAGAAGAGGTATACATTGAACAACCAGAAGGGTGTATTGATCCAAACAAGAGAAAATGTTATGTAGACTACATAAAGTCTTGTATGGATAGAAAAAAGCACCTAGAGCATGGTATGAAAAACTTCGCTCCTATCTCATAAGCATTGGATTTGTAAGAATAAGTGGAAATAGAAATCTGTATTTAAAAGAAGATACTAACGGTAACATTATGATTGCTGAAATATTTATTGATGATATCATATTTGGGGTAATGATATGTTATGTAAATCCTTTGCTAATGAAATGAGAAAAGAGTTTGAAATGTCTATGTTTGGGGAGATCAAATTCTTTCTTAGTCTATAGATTCTTCAACAAGATGCAGGAATATATATCACTCAGTCCAAATACATGAAGGAAGTGTTGAAGACATTCGAGATGGAAGATTCTAAGCTAGTTGGAACACCTATGGCAACCGGATGTAAGCTGAAAAAAGAAGACAAATCAAATGAGGTAAATCAGACCTTCTATAGATCAATGATTGGAAAACTAATGTATGTTCTTCATACCAGACCAGATATAGCACATGTGGTTGGAATAGTTGCAAGATTCTCTGCTAATCCCAAAGAATCATACATGACTGTTGTCAGGAGAATTCAAATATATCTGAAGAACACCGAGGACTATTGCTTATGGTTTAAAAAAAAGGGTAAATTTGAGCTTCAAGTCTATACAGATGTTGACTGGGCTAGAAACCTAAATGACAGGGAGAGCACAACTGGAGGAGCATTCTTCATGGGTGAAAAACTTTTCAAATGGATCAGTAAGAAGCAAGGATGCATCTCACAATCTACTGCAAAAGCATAATATGTGGTTGCTCTTGCAAAATGCTCAAATATAGCATGGATCAAATAATTACTAGAAGGAATGAGTATGAAGATTCTTGACCCAGTGATTATTTATTGTGATAATACCAGTGCAATAAACATATCAAAGAATCCAGTGCTAAGACTAAGCATATAGAAATCAAGTACCATTACTTAAGAGAACAAGTGCAAGAAAAAGAAGTGATACTGGAATATGTTAAATCAAAGGAACAATTAGCTAACATATTCACCAAGCCATTACCGAAAGATACATTTGAGTACCTGAGAAAGAGACTAGGGGTCCAACCCTTGTCTATCGGTCATTAAAACTGACTAGGAGATTGCATCATCCTATACACAATCAGAAGATCATTCATGTTTATGCAAATAAAGAGATGGATTGCAAAGATACATTTGTACACAAAAAGGTATGAATCTACACCAAACATGAGAGATTATTTTTCTAATTCAGAGCTATGTTGTTGATGGAAGGGAAATTTAGGGAGTATATTATAAAAAGGAGAAAGGATGTAACTTTGGAATTTTTACTTTGGTATTGTTGTCAAAGGGAGAGAGATTCAAAGGGAAAGAGACTCGGGGATAGAGAATATTCAGAGAGAGAGATTATCGTGAGAAGATCCAAAGGAGAGAGATTATATATACTTATGAAATATCCATCAAAGGGAGAGAAGTATCACGAGGAAGAGAATACACACAAAGGGAGAGATGACTTATTGCTATCAAAGGAAAAAGAGATTATCAAGGAGAGGAATAGTCAAGGGAGAGAACATATTAGAAATAGAATAAGAAGTTGATATCTCTATTTAGTAAAGGGATTGAATATTGAAGAAGAGACTCTGCAAGAAACAAATCTAAGCTATATGAACTTACTGAGAGCCAGACATTTGTATTGGTTATAGAACTATAAATTTGGTAGCTTGATGAACTTCAACTGTTATATTTCATATTGTATTAGTAATAATATAGTGTGATAATGTAGTGTGTTTCCATCAATGCCAAAGGGAGAGATTGATGAACATAACAAATTGAATGTTTGAAGATGTTAAGTTGATGATCACTGAAATGCAGAAAGTCAATGCAAGACATTAAATCAATTAATGGATTGTATTTTCATTGATGTCAACTTGATATAATCTCATTGGTTATATAAAAAGTGTCAAAGACTTCAGATAACCATAAATATAAAGGTTATGCTATTAGTAATACATAAAAGTTCAGTATTCACAAAGTGACAACAGACACCGACAGATAGAGAACCCTGAGAATAAAGTCATAGTGATGCCCGAGTAGGAAACCTGACAAGAATTACCAACGAGAAGAATCACAAGCATTACCTACGAACAGAACCAAAGCATTACCAATGGATAGAACAACAATGTTACCCAATGGATAGACAACCCTGATGGAGATACCCAAGGAGAACTGAAGTATTGACCAAAGCTAACAAGAGTTAAAACACCAAAATGAACTAAAGTTTAGAAATGACAAAAGACTTAGCTGGCAAGAGCTAAAGAAGGAGTTAACTGGTTGTTAACATTGTTTTCATCGACAATTTAAAACCAGAGTTAAGTGAACGAATTAAAGTTGTTTTATTCCAGTTGTCAAGGAGAAATCTATGCAATAAAACTGAAGTAAAACTTTAAAGCAAGATTGCCTAAGATTGCGGATCACGCCAAGAACAAGAAAGTCAAGAACCTAGAAACGGTTGATATCATGTCTATAAAGAGAAAATCTAATTCATTATTAATTAGGGGATTGAATAGAGAAAGAGGATGTTGAAGAGAAACTGATGAAGAAAAAATTCATACAGTCCTGATCAATCAAGCTAAAGAACAGAGATATATTTCTATGGACACCAAGAAACAAAGCACAACATCACTAAGAAGAAAGAAGTGGAGCAAAGGTATTGAAAAGACATATTTATTAGAAAGGTAAAATGAGCTTACAGTAGATCTGAAAATCTGCAAGTCTATAGTTGCATATGTGAATAGGTCATTTATTGTTTCAATTTAACCATTGGATCAGAAAGTCTCTTAACCGAGCAGGATTTAAAGATCCTTTCTATATTGATATACATCCCAAGGAGTATCAAAAAATTTGATCATAAAGATAGCATGAGATGCCAGATACCATTTGAAAAACTACACTAGGATTGGTCATAGAAGGTAGCATAGAGATGCCAGATATCAAGTGACAATATATTTGATTTAAATCCTCTAACAAGGTCATGCCTAATAGTGTGTTTGTAACCTTTAATAGGGTTGTCTCTTCACCAATCTCACTTTAGAAGAGTGAAAATTTTGAGTTACCAATCCCAAGTGGTTTTCCCTTAACAGGGTTTTCGCGTTAAAAATCCATGTGTCAACTGTGTTTATGAGTCATTACTTTAGTGTTTTGCATTGCACATAACTAAATCTGGATTGATCAGTATATACTAAGTCATTTACTATGTTTCAGTAAATGAAAGACTACTAATCAATAAACAGTAAGAATAAGGATTAAAAGTGAACTCCAAGCAATAGTTATTTGATAAGTTTATTTGAAGGCATTCATCTTGTAGGACTGAAGATAACTAGAGGCTTAATATTGTGGTACTAAGTTTTTGGGTTTATTTATTGGAATATTTTTGTGGCCAGTGATTCACCCCCCCTGTTATTCTAACAAACTCACAACAAAACTCTTTGTGTCCCAATAAGTGTCAATGCATCAAAGGCATTAGTGACTTGTTCAAGAAGTGTTGAGTCCTCATTGAGAGAATAAGTAGTAAACCTACACAACCAAATTGGTGTTCTTGAGTTGTTTGTCAAAGGTGGTGTATGAAGTTTATTTGGGGCCCTATGTTTGGTGAGGTCATGGGAGATGGTGGAGTGTTTATATGTGATCCTCACATAGGTCAGAGTGAAGGAAAATATCTTCATAGTTAAATTTTTGTTGGTGATTTCATGTTGTGAAGGTTGGGAATAGTCAAGGGGATGGTCTAGATGTCCCTAAGTCTATGGGTCAGAGAAAGTTCCAAAATGAAATCTTTTAAATAGGTTATAAATGTTTTTTTTTTAACATTTACGTTTCATTAGAATTTTGATGGATGTCATAATTGAATTTTTGATGAGAATGTAGTACATGTGACTAAGTTTTCTATCACAGGTACATCATTCTTGTTGGAGATTACTGGAGGTACACCTAAACAATTCAAAGGAGACTGTTGTGTGTGCGACGGAAAACTTTGTCACGAGTACAATGGTCTTGACAGAACCTACTGCAAGGAGTTCATCGCAGATGTTTATCAAAATTTTGATGAAGGAAAGGGTTTTTTATGCCTCGCACTTTTTACAGACGTCTGTCAGAAGTGCAACAAACTTTTATTCAATGAAGTGCCCGACGAAATTTTGGCACGACAAGATGGCCAATAATTCATCTAATTTTTGACACATAACCACCAGAATTTTGACGATCGTTCGTCGGAAAATACACCCAAATGTGTTAGTGAGGGTTGGTTTTCTCATCCAAGTGTGATAGAGATAATTGCAATAAAGGATCTGATTGTACTAAAATGGAGCTGACCAAGGCATAGGTAGATGTTATCATACATTTCATGAATTCTCAGATTGGTAACTGAATTATGATTGTAAGTCAGTGAGACTTCCTTAGGGTTGTGGTTTAAGGCAAATTGAGTAGTGAACTCTAGGAAGTGTGCCTAAATGCATGTGTTTTCCTCATATTTTAATAAGTCTATACTTCTAACAAGGTACTAGTCTTATTTTGGGTTCCAGCCCCACCCTGATTTTCACCCTAGATGATAAAAATCTTTTTGTTATGTGGTGTTGATATTTTCTAATATGTGTTTACATTGTTTACATTTTGCAAATCAATAATTAAGGTTAAAGTGATAAAGGGTTTCAAATTTTAAAGGTTTAAGGGTTTGGCGAATTAAATTTTTTATGAGAAACTGATTCATACCCCGCCCCTCCCTCTCAGTTGCTTGCTACCTATTTCCTACATCCTAAACAATCAATCAATTCCAACATAAAGAGACAAGAAAATATTTATTGAACAAATATCACACAATAATTATCAAATAAAAAATCAACTAGCATAAAATGCATGCGTTCTTGTATAATCACTTTTGTGTTGCCTTTATTTTATGGTAACATAATTGTTATCATGATGTAAATCATATGATTCACTTTACCCCCAAAATTTATAAAATAGCAAGATGTAAGAATACCTCTAAGTAATATTTTAGATAGATATTTTTAAATTATTCATTCCAACAATCCACAAGAGGAATCTATTCTTTGGGACAAAAAAAATCTAAGACGAACTCTCTTCAATCCTATTTATAAAGAGATTTTATACCCAGAGTGCATAAGATAGATTAGTGCTTTGCTTTAGTCCTACAAGGAACATATCTATAATCTAACAAACATACACCAAAAACTAGTAGGAATAATTCTATGACTAAGAGTGTATTGTATGATTCTTTGTGTCACTCATTTACTCTACCTAAATTTCATTCGATTGAATGGCCAAACAATCAATAGTAATTTTACATCTTTTCTACACCAAAAAAGAGTAAATATTTATCTTATTTTTATTGGTTAAAAGTAACCTTAACTATCACACTTAATCATGTTTAAGAATACTCCATTAAATTAAATCTATTAAATCGAACTAATTAAAAAATAAATAAAAATAATACAGTTTATATCAAAATATTAAATTTAAGAGTATTATGTGTCTAGTGTTCTTTCTCAACTCCAAAAATTAAAAAAATATGCATGTCATGTTTCTAGCTACATAACAAAGGAGCATATTAGTGACTTAGAACTCCATTATTCTTTATTCATATAATAATTGTACAAAGATTTTGTATCGACAATTATGATGGAAATTATCTTTTCTCTTTTCATTATCTTAATCAACATATCAAACAACATTGTTAAATACATATAGATATACAAATCTTAAGATAAAATCTCTTTGATTAAGAGCTAAACTTTGAGGGGTATTTATTCCATCAAAGTTGTCTAGAATACTATACATGCCACATCTTTTATGATATTAGAGACTTGATTCTTGTAGGCTCATTTAGAACTTTTTAACTTCACCAATAGTGATTCTTATAGGATCATTTAAAACCTTTCCACTTCACCAATAGTGATTCTTGTAAGCTCGTTTAGAACCTTTCAACTTCACCAATAGACCAGAGACAAAAATGAATTGAGATGCTGTTAATTGCTTGACAGAATATTCACAATAGAAACAAATAACATTTGATGTGCCATTTGTTCTACTGCATGAATATTATGAATGCCCATCAGCTAATTTAAATTAATTATAACATTATGTAGAACGGTCTTGCCTAGATAATCAGAATGCTAGCTTTCACAATCATCCTTCCATCTGGGTTATTCAACACCCTCAAATCAATTCCCCCTTTGTATTCGCTGATAAGTAGGTAAACTTCCATCTTGAATTGATATTATCTTCTACTCTGCTAACAACAACATAAAAACCATATAGATCTTAATATGATAGCAATGATGGGAATATTAAACTGGTGAGTAGTAGTAAGAAATTTAAGTGGATCATCAGATTAAAAAAAATGCAAGTTCTTGTGTGATGAATGCATAATATTGTGTCTGCAGACATTAAAGTTTTTGTTGTGCAAACCATGAAAGTGATGAATCATTAGTTATATACATTCAAACAACAAATTTATACTGAAACCAAGTAGAAATTTGATAATAAAAAAACTTACAGATCTGGATGGAAAACTGTCAAGAAAGCATAAGATAATTTAATGAAATAAGCTCATCTTCCAAGCTATAGAATGTGTAATTTATGAAGTATGGTAGAGTACTTAAATGCTCTAAGCCTTGTCGGTAGTTGATAGCATTTTCCTTTTTCTTTATTTTTCCTGAATTTATTCGAATTGGGACCGCCCAAGTCACTCTCGCCTTTAAAAAGTAGACAGTAAATTTGATTTCATGGCATCATTCACTTTAATGGTTAAAACTGGACTTTGGCTAATTAAAAGAGTTCTTAGTGATAAATTTGTTATTAAGTTGGTGTTAAGAAAAATAAGTATGTAGTAATTAAATTAGTAATGTAATTGACAAAATTCAAAAGGTATATATGTATTCATTTCTATATGTCACTTACTTTAATGGTTAAAAGTGGATTTTGGCTAATAAAAAGGAGTTATTGTTGATAAATTTTATATTAAGTCTGTCATATAAAAATGAATTATGCAGGGTATGTAATAGCTTTATAATTCTATAAATCACTTGTTTTAATAGTTAAAAGTATATTTTGACTAATAAAATAAATTTTTAGTGATACTTTTGTAATTAAGTTGGTAATAGGAAAAAAAATCATGAATGTGTGATAACTTTGTAATTAAGTTAGCAATATAATAGAAAAAAGAATTAAGTATTTCTTTTAGAATTCATATTACTTTTACTTTTTATGGAATCACTTTAACTTTTTAAATGTTCGTAATTTTTTTTAGGTTGTGACATTTTCTAATGGTATAACATATTGTGTTCATATGAAAATTGTGTACAACACAAAAGTGTAACTATATATTTCTATTTTCTCATATTTTATTTTTATGTTTATTTGTAGCTAATTTGATTTAATTATATAGAATATGACCAAAAAAAAAATCAATTTATCACTTATTTTATATCAATTCTCAATGTATCCTACATAAGAGTATAGGTGTGATTTTGTCTCTTGCACATAATAGCATTTAGTATCACATATTTAATTTTCAACAAGCCTTCTAACGTATTCAAAGCTAATCATTTCACTCAATTAGGTTGGTATGTATTAGCTTGTGGGACGAGTATAAATAAGTCCTATAGCATTGGTACATCATTGAAAGATTATGAATTATTTAAAAAAAAAGATTTTGTAGTTTCCATTTCCAAAGAGAAACATCAAGACTAGACAAACATCAATAAATATAATAGCATCTTCGTATACTGCATCGCTATCTTCGTGTACTATATCTTATAACATCAACAATGAGAGTTATTTCCTTAGGAAATGTCACACTTCAATCATCTTATAGAAAATCTCCAAGGTGCTTCTTGATGCCAACTTTTAACAACAAAATATATAAGTTAAGACAAAGAATTCTTGGAAATATAGAAGAACAAAATATTGTTTCACACTAGTTGATACAACCACAATAGTCAAGTAGATTTGTGGGATTAATTTCAACCCAAGCATATGAACGTAGAGATTAATTTATCGCCATCTCTATACTCAAAATAATAATTCAATATCAATTGAGTGTGTCACTTTTTTATAGGTCGTCAAAATAATAAGGCAACTTGAAAAAAATGATGCGGTCAAGATTGGGTGGATCTTATCAAACTACCCAATCTTTACTACATCAAATGGTATCAAAGCAAGATGAATGGCTACGCGAACTTAATTTTCTTGGAAGAATAGAGAAGAGAAAGTAAGCTAGAAAAAGTGAAACATCCTTGAAACTAAAAAAATTCCAAGTATGTGTGTGTGATTTTCTTTTATCCTTGATCATATTTTGAGGTTGGGTAGAAGGTGCACAAGAGAGGTGTGACTTCCAGAAACCTCTTGTTGGGTAGAGGATAGGTAAGAGTGGGTTTGGGTCAAGGAGGACCTATAATTTTTGAGAGACATGAGAGTCTCTAAAGAAGAAGATGAGTTCAAGGATTAGGATGAGTTGGGTCACGAAGAGACCTGTGATAATCCTATTTTGGGAAGAAGTGAAAATAGATTGTTTTGTCAAGAATAAAAGAAGATTTAAAAAAATTGAGGCAACAATGGATGCCATTGAGGTTTGGAAAAACAAAAGAGTTAAAGTTGATAAGAAAATATATGTGAAGGAACCACGTACAAGTGTTTGGATAGTAAATGAAAAGTGCGAAGTTGAATGACCCATAGAGAGGATAGAGTGCTATCTTGAGGAAGACAATAAAGATTGGAATGAGTGTGAAGAAGTGAATCTGTCTTGTGAGGTAGAGAGAATCAAGAAGAAGAGTGTTCTATTGAAAGAGAATAGCAAAAGGAAAATCCAAGGGAAGGTATGTTGCACCCCTTTGGTTGAGATTGAATGGAAAGAAAGGTGTGTGGGAACAACCCATATAGTCTCAAAAGAAAGAAAAATAGAAAATAAAAGATGCAAGGAACATAAATAATTGAATAATAAAGATTATTCATCTGTATAGTGTGTTCTTTGAAGAGGTAAAACATGAAGTGCCAGAAAAGAATAACCTATTTATAGACATGAAAAGTTTAGGATAGCAATGTGAGCAAGAGACAAATTGTAAAGAATTGAGAAAGTGTTCACATTAGAGATTGCAGTAGAGGCATGTCTTTTGGAAGACATGAAAGAAGAAATTTAAATTGTTGCAGTATTAGTTACATGTCCTTTGGAAGATATGAAGATGACAATATTTTTTGATTGAGATAAAAACATATTTTGAAGGGACCTCGATATGAAAATGGCAATAGTTATAGAAGATTAAAGTGTTGCTATAAAGAGTAAAGAAGAATTATTTGTAGCATATGGAGAGGTTGGGATAACACAATTCGAAGGCTATAGATATGAAAATCCAATGGAAAAAAGGAGAACAATCTTCTATATAGAAAAAGGAAATGAAGAAAGAAACACATGACTAGAAGGATATTTGATAGATGAACTTGAAAAATTGAATAGTGCATCAAAAAGAAAAGAAATAAACTTGGAATAATGAAATGAGATGAGGTAAAATTTAAGAATTTTGAGTCTACTTTGTTGGAGATGATGAATGAAATAAATCATAGAGAGTAAGAATAAAGTAGAAACATGCAGACCTTCAATATCCTTTTGGATTTGAGTAAGGATGTTGTAGATTTGGATGTTTTTGAAGAGCATGACTTGCTTGAGGAGGAAATTGAAAGGATCTAAAAGTTGTTCAGGAATGAAAGCTTGAAGAAAAATGAAGATGTGGTATTGAAAATGGTGAAGGGGGATCTTGTAATAGTTGAGTATGCAAAAGTAAGTTGTAATTTTTCTAAAATATTTGATGAAGGAAAGAAAGTAAATTTTTTTGTTGCTGAATTAAATAATAAATTAGTACAAGTAGATATAAAAGGATATTATATAATTGTAAAGTGATGTGTGGATCTAGTTCACATTTCCATACAAAAGTTGTAGAAGATTCTATAAACGAGACTTGGTGGAGGTGGTTGGTTTGTGGTAGGTCAAAACCCATAAAAGAGGCTTGAGAAGTGGAGAGAGTAGTTCGAGGAGGAGGACAAGTTAAGATGGAACTAATTCCACATTAATAAAGAAAGGTTAAAAATTCCTCTAATATTTCATAGAAGCTACAACAATCTGAGAACGAAAAACCCAAAACTACACTCACAAAATAATAGCAAGCCCTAACCAAAATGCATCTAGAAAACTATGAACCCCAATTGTTTGGTGTGTCTCCAACTAAGCATCTCAACAAATTACCCCAAACTTTGGTTTACAACCTCTGTTTGTCAATCATTCTGTGAATGAAATGTAGAACTAAACTTCAACTCAGTATCCAACTTCTTCCAAAGTGTTCTCCAAAAATAGCTAATCTGATGCAGGAGCATCTTGGGTCATTGGCAATCCTGCACAACCAAAAAGATGTTTTTTTTAGTTCTTTAGTTTGTTCTCTGTCACTCGGGTTTTGTTGCTTGGGCATGCTTGTCTCTGTCGCTTGGGTTTTATTTCTTGGGCATGCTTTTCTTATGTTGCTCGGTCATGCTTTACCAATGGGTTTCATTGATGTCTTTACTGATGGGTTGTCTGATGCTCAGGTATGCTTTACCGAAGGTTGCTGATTTTTGGTGTTTATCTGCCCAAGATACTTATTTTGGAAGTTGGATCTTTGGCCGACTTCTTCAGTTAATTTAAGATGGCTTAATTAATTTGGGATCTCTCATTGGGATATGTTTGGACCTAAATTTGGGTCTCCCTTATGGATTTGAGCGCTGACCTGTTGTGGTGGGCTCTTGTATATATTTGGTTGTATGTTATTAGTTTACGTATCAATCTTAGAGCAAGAAAGAAAATATTTAGATATTGAGATCAAAGTTATGTGATCTTTGTAGTATAAATATCTTATTGTAATTCATTGAATATATGGATGAAACTGGGAATGCCTTACAGCCCAGCATGTAATGATTTTGATCAAGTTAATATAAAGGATCTCTATGTTTTCTTCTCTAACTATGTTGTTTGGCTTCCGCACTGTGTCCGCAAGTTGGTTTGGTAGTTGGGTGAGCCTCAAGCCCCTCCTACTGGCCCTCCTTGTGTCAGGTGGTATCAAAGCGTGGTGAGATCTAAGTTCCTTCTTGAAACCCTAACCCTAGGTGGTATTGTTGTGGGGTAGCAGATTGCGATCTGACCTACAATTGCAGAGGGATTCAAGATGGTTTGTGGGAGAGGAAATGCAGATTTAGGTCTAGCTGATATGATTAGATAGATGGATGTTATATTAGAAGCTATTGAAATAGTCCAACACAGAGGAAGACATCTTAATGATGCTACTGATGATGAAATTCAAGAGGTTCAAGGTGAAGCTGCACCTGCATCTGTGATGAATCAGGAATAAGAGTGATTCCTGAGAGCTTTGACAAGTTTGAAATCCACACCTCAGTTTAATCCTCCTGAGTATAGTGGAAAATTGGATTCTGATGAATTGATTGACTGGATAACAGAGATGGAAAAATATTTTGAACATGAGAATGTGGCAGAAGATAAGAAGGTAAAGATTGTAAGAAAAAAATTGAAAGGTCATGTATCCCTATTGTGGGAACATCTGAAATTGGATCGGAAGAAGAAAGGTAAAGATAAAATCAAGGTATGGGATATGATGGTAAGCAAATTGAAAGGCAAGTTTCTACCATGTAATTATCAGATTACCCTAATCCGGCGAATGCAAAGTCTGAATCAGAAAGACAAATCAGTAAAAGACTATACTGAAGAATTCTACATATTGGACATCAGATATGGACTTGTTAAGGATGAAGTGGAAAGAGTTGCAAGATACCTGAATGGCTTGAGAAGTTCCATACAAGATGAGATTAGTTTAGTCAATATGGAAGGCATTGAGGAGGCATACCAATTTGCCCTAAAATCTGAGTAAAAGTTTAATAGAAGATATGACCAAAGACAAAGAGGTAGAGGAGGTAGATTCCCTAGAGGAAGAGGTAGATCTCATGGTGAGAATAGTAGATCTGAACCAGACAAGTCAATTTTAGACACAACTTAAGACAAAGGAAAGACTGAATGGAAAAGGTGGAATTCAAATTGAGGAAAAGGTAATTACTCCAGAGGTGGTTATAGTAGAAAAGGATTCCAAGTTACTTCTTACAATTGTGGTGAAGAAGGAAATAAATCTTTTGAATGCACACATGCAAGAAAGAAAGGCAATAGTAGTAGAAATGTATTGGTACAATAGGAGTCACCAAATGAAGCTGATAAGGAAGGAAATTTCATGATCCGTAGGATACTATGGAGTGAGAAGGATAAGAAAGATTCGATTAGGAAAAAAAAATTCAAGACTAGATGTAGAGTTGCAGACAAAGTTTGGAAAGTGATTGTTGATAGTGGAAGCTTGAAGAATTTGGCATCTGAGGAAATGGTTTCAAATTTACAGTTGGAGAGGATGAAACATCCAAATCCCTATCAGATCTCATGGATCAAGGATGATCATACATTAATGGTGAGTGAACAATGTTTTTTGAATCTGAAAATTGGAAAGTATTATGATAAGGTGTTGTGTGATATTATGCCTATGGATTGGTGTCATATTTTGTTGGGTAGACCTTGGAAATATGATAGACATGCTATACATGATGGAATATTGAATAGATATTCTATTTGGGTTGATGGTAAGAAGCAAGTTTTGTTACCTTTGGTTGAAGAATCTATTGGTGAGATATGTACATCTATGAAAGTTTGTCTGATGGAAGGTAGATAGTTTGTTAAAGATTTGAAAAGAAATACTATATGTTATGCTTTGATTACTAACAAACTAAGTAAGAATAAAGAAGATGACATGCCTGCAGAAGTTGGAAAGTTACTCACTGAGTACAAGGAGATAATTTTAGATAATGTACCTAAAGGTTTGCCACGAATGAGAGATATCAGTCATTGTATGGATCTGATTCCTGGAGCTATTTTACCGAACAAAGCACCACATAGGTTAACACCTACCAAAAATGAAGAGCTTAACCGACAAGTTCATGAATTGTTGAACAAATGCTTGATCCAAGAAAGTTTGAGTCCATATGCAGTACCTGTTGTGTTGGCACCTAAGAAGTATGGAGAATGGAGAATGTGCACTGATTCCAGAGCAATTAATAAGATTACAGTGAAGTATAGGTTTCCTATACCGAGAATGGATGACATAATGGATTGTTTGAGTGGAGAAAAATATTTTATCAAAATTGATTTGAAAAGTGGATATCATCGTATCAGAATCAGAGAAGGAGATGAATGGAAGACTGCTGTCAAGACAAAGGAAGGTTTGTATGAGTGGATGGTTATGCCTTTTGGTTTAACTAATGCACCGAGTACATTTATGAGACTAATGAATGAAGTTCTAAAGAAATTATTGAATAAATATGTGATTATATACTTGGATGATATTCTGAGGTTCAGTAAGACTAGAGAAGAGAATTTGATGCATATAAGACAAGTGTTGTAGAGATTGAAAGAAGAAAAGTTGCTGATAAATCTAAAGAAGTATTCCTTCATGAAAGAAGAGCTTTTTTATTTGGGATTTTTGATCTCAGCTGGTGGTTTGAAGATGGATCCAAAAAAGGTTGAAGCCATATTGAGTTGGCCTATTCCTGGAAATGTCAGTGAGGTAAGATCATTTCATGGATTAGCAAGTTTTTACAGGAAGTTTATCAGAAATTTAAGTTCTATTTGTAATGCTATGACTGAACCAATGAGAGGAGACAAAAGAGAATTCAAATGGACACATGGAGCTGATAAGAGTTTTGAAGCTTTAAAGCTAAAGGTTGTTAAATTACATGCATTAGCCTTACCTGATTTCAATAAGATATTTCAAGTTGAATGTGATGCAAGTGGAAGTGCAATTGGAGCTGTGTTAACTCAAGAAGGTAAACCTGTTTCTTTCATTAGTGAAAAGTTGAATGATGCAAAAAGAAAATATTATGTCTATGATCAAGAGTTCTATGCTATTGTGTAAGCTATTTAAAATTGGAGACATTATTTGATGCCAAATGAATTTGTGTTGTATACTGATCATAAGGATTTACAATATTTGGGTAGTCAGAATAAGTTGAATCAGAGACATATGAAATGGGTAGAGTATTTGCAGAGCTTTACATTTGTGGTGAAGCATAAGTGTGGAGTTTTTAACAGAGCAATTGATGCATTGATTAGAAGAAGATCTTTGATGATTGAAATGAGAATTGAAGTTCTTGGTTTTGAGGACATGAAGAATTTGTATGAAAGTGATCCTAATTTTTTAGAGTAGTGGAGAGTGTGCAGAGCACCTAACTCAAATCAATCAAGTAAGTATGAAGACTATTTCATTCAGGAAGATATGTTGTTCAAAGGTATTCAGTTGTGTATACCAAGAGGATCAATGAGAACTAATTTGATTAAGGAGAAACATAGTAGTGGATTGGCCGAACACTTTGGTATTGATAAAACATTGAGTTTGCTGAAGGAGAGGTATTTTTGGCCTCAGTTGTATAAGGATGTTCATAAATTTGTAAGAAGCTATGGAGTTTGTCAAGTTGCAAAAGGAGTGAGTTATAATACTGGTTTGTATACACCAATTACTATTTCTGAGAAACCTTGGAGTGATATCAGCATGGATTTTTTTCTTGGCTTACCTAGGACAACAAGAGGTAATGATTCCATATTTGTTGTTGTGGATGGATTTTCTAAGATGACACATTTCATACCATGTAAGAAAACATCAGATGCAGTACACATAGAAAATCTTTTCTTTAAGGAAATTTCTAGATTGCTTGGATTACCAAGGAGTATCATTTCTGACCAAGATAGTAAGTTTGTTAGCTATTTTTGGAGAACACTTTGGAAGAAGTTGGATACTGAGTTGAAGTTTAGCTCTACATTTCATCCACAGACAGATGGAAAAACAAAGGTTGTAAACTGAAGTTTGGGTAATTTGTTGAGATGCTTAGTTGGAGACACACCAAGCAATTGGGATTTGATGTTGGCACAAGCAAAGTTTGCATACAACAGTTCAATGAATAGAAGTACTGGAAAGACACCTTTTGAGATTCTTCATGGCACACAACCGAGAGCTATATCAGATTTGAGAGATATTGTTGGAGAAGAGAAAAGAAGTGCTAAAGCAGCAGAATTTGCAAAATTTATGAAGACATTGCAAGAAGATGTAAAACAAAAGCTGGATAAAAGTAATCAGAAATACAAAGACAGTGGAGATAGATCAAGAAGACATAAAACATTTGAATTTAGTGATGCAATTATGATTCATTTGAAGAAAGGTGGATGTCCTATTGGAACATATGGTAAACTAAAGATGAAGAAATTTGTTCCTTGCAAAATACTGAGAAAATTTGACAGTGCAAATGCTTATGAAGTTGAATTACCTAATGACATGGATATATCACCTATATTCAATATTTCAGACTTATATGAATATCATAAACCTGATGAAGAAGTGACATTACCATGTGATTATCCTAAGAAGCAGATAGAGGAAGTTGAAAAGATTTTGAAATAGAGAATTGGCAGAAGTACAAGAGGAAAGGAATACATGGAGTATCTGATAAAATGGAAGAACAGACCAATTAAGGACTCATCTTGGATTTCTCAATCTAAGTTGGACTCATTTCAGGTTGGACCTAACACATGATTGGGAGAATCATTTCTTGTAACCCCAGGTATCTAATGTAGGAGCATCTTGGGTCATTGGCAATCCTACATAATCAAAAAAATGTTTGCTTTAGTTCTTTAGTTTGTTCTCTATCGCTCGGGTTCTGCTGCTCGAGCATGCTTGTCTCTGTCACTCGGGGTCTATTTCCTAGGTATGCTTTTCTTCTATTGCTTGGTCATTCTTTATCGACAGGTTTCAGTGATGTCTTTATCGATGGGTTTTATGATGCTCAGGTATTCTTTACCGATGGTTTCTAATTTTTGGTGTTCATCTGCCCGAGATACTTATTTTGGAAGTTGGATCTTTGGATGACTTCTTCAGTTAATTTATGATGGATTAATTGATTTGGGATCTCTCATTGGGATCTGTGTGGACCTAAATCTAGGTCTCCCTTATGTATTTGAGCACCGACCTCTTGTGGTGGGCTCTTGTATATATTTGGTTATATGTTCTTAGTTTAGGTATCAATCTTAGAGCAAGAAAGAAAATGTTTAGATATTGAGATTGAAGGTATTTTATCTCTGTGGTATAAAGATCTTATTGTAATTCATTGAATATATGGCTGAAATTAGGACAGCCTTACAGCCCGGCATGTAATGATTTTGATCAAGTTAATATAAATGATCTATGTGTTTTCTTCTCTCACTGTGTTGTTTGGCTTCCACATTGTGTCTGCAAGCTAGTTTGGTAGCTGGGTGAGCCTCAAGCCCCTCCTACTGGCCCTCCTTGCATCATATTTCATAGAAGCTAAAATAATCTAAGAACAAAAAACCCAAAACTACACTTACAATATACTAGCAAGCCCTAACCAAAATGCATCCAAAAAACTATGAAATCTAAACCTTTAGCACAATGGTAATCTCTGAGTGAGATTAAATAATGATAGATCTATGAATATTTTCCTTAATCCACCTATAAAACCTCAAACATCTCATTCTTGAGCCTCATTCTCCATAGGTTTGATAGCCTTTGAAGAACAACAAAATATCGAGTGAATGAATGAGGAAAATTGTACCAAACCCTCTAAATAACATGCATGACCAAAACTCGTGATAAAGATGGAATAATATTTCTATTTCTAAGAATTTAAATCCCTCATCTACTTTCCTTCCACTTTCTAACTTTTTCAGATATCATTTTCCACTTGCCCATGTTGTCAAAAGTTGTGAATTGCCACTTAACATTCTAAAATGTGCTTTCTGATTTCCCACTCCATATTTTGTCTCCAACATTTTTTAAATGTCATTAATTAATTCAACCTTAAATATTATTTAATCATTTAACCACAAAGGCAATATTTCCTTATTTATTCGCAAGTCCCAATTTACTATTTCTGGATAATTGAATTCACCATAAATAGTAAGTACTATTTTTTAAAAGGGGATGTGACAAGTCCTCCCTCCCAAATATTTCTTGTCTTGAAGAAATGGATGTTTATATGGTTAATAACTTATATCCCTTCCCAAGTTTCATCTTCAATAGGAAAACATTTCCATTTGATCAAGTGTTATATTATGCATCTATTCCTTAACTTCTTCTCTCTTATTTATAGCACCTCTTCAGGAATTAAAATCAACTTCCCCTAATCATCTAAAGGTGGTAGGTTAGATGAAACTACTACTTGTTGTCCCACAAATTTTTTAAGACAATAAACATGGAAAACATTATGTATTTTACTATCTAGCGGAAGCTCTTAATCATAGGTTACATGTCCTACCTTTCTAGTAATCTTTTAAGGTCCATAAAACCTTTTCTTGAGTTTCTCTTCAAAGAACTTTTCTTATATGGAAGAAATTGAATAAAAAAACCATGTCCCCAAACTCAAACACTCTCTTTTTTCTCTTCTTATTTGCATACATCTTTTGTTGATTTTGAGCATATTTAGTAAAAATTATGAGGAAGATAATTCAAAATGACAAGAATGGTGTTGATTTGTTGTGTGTTATTTCCCACCTTATCCATAACAATGTTAATCCCATTAAAGATTGTACTCAAGATCTTGGTTTTACTGAACCTAGCACTAGTGTTGAGACTTCTATTCATATTCCTACTTCATTACCTAGTGTTTGTACACATGCTCCACCTCTCATGACTATATCTATTTCAAATACTAATTTTTCACATGTTAGTCTTGGAAGTATTCTTAATCCTATCATTCCTCCTCCTTCAAGTGTTCCATGTGTTTCTAAACTATCATCCATGCCTACCTGTAATAATGTGTCATTTTTATATTCAAATGTTTCTTCTATTTCCTATAATATTTCAAACCTTTCTCATACCAACCTTTCCACTAAATCCACTATCAAAATCCTTTCTTAAACTATTTCATCCTTCTAACAACAAATTTCCTCCATGATTCAATCCAAATTCAATATTCCCGCTTGTTATATTTTTATCCCTTTGTCCTTGGACATCATTCATGTTTTTATCTCTGAATACATAAAAATATCGAGAACTTGGAGACTTATATTGAAAAAGGTGATAAATTGAGGCATGTGTAAACATTTCAAACATTGTGTAGTGACTTCTCTCATGATCATAGACTCATGGCTAATTTGTTTACTGTAAAATTTAGAGATAAGATCTTTCAATGGTATTTCTCTTTACCTCCTTATTCCTTTGATTCCTTCCAAAAACTTGCTAATTATTTTATTCAAAAAATTTAAAACAATAGTGGTCCTAAGATTTCTTTGATTGATTTAATGCATTGTAAACAAGGTGTTCAAGAAAAAGTGAATGATTTCACTGGTAGCTTTAAAAAATTTCATGCCTAGGTTTCTTATCCCATCCCTAATAGTGATGTTCAACGTATTTTCATTGCTAATTTACAAAAATACATTAGAGATAAGATATTGCTTTCTGAATTCTCTTCCTTTACTCAATTGTGTGCAATGTTTCATAAAAATCAGCTTCAAGTGAGTCTATTTGAGAGAATCACTCCAATGGCTCTTGTTGATAAGAGTGATGTCACATCCCATCTGATGAGCCCATAATTAGTTCCCTTTTGGGGTATTTTGAGCTTAGTTTCATAATAATTTATCAGAATTTCCTAAGACTTGGTTACACTTAAACATATTATCGCTCACTTTGGGCGGGATCTCCAAGAGATCGTAGTAGTTCTTTCTTGTTTAGAGCCTCTAAATAGCTCTTTTAATTCTTGTATTTTTTCTCCATGGTATAATTAAGTAGGGACACTTATTTCCACCAGGATGCTATCTTAAAAACTCTTTATTGGCACATTAGTCAGCCATATGTCTGACCTAAAAAAAAAATCTACATCTAAAGGGCATCCCTTCATAAGTCTAAGGGTTGTACCCAACATCCTTTCGAAGTTTTAATCATTATTTCTTCATGAAGCCCATTAGACACATCCATCTCCACCAAAATCCAAGCAAAAGTCAAATGCATAAGGTTTGCTGACCCTTCATCCACCATCAAGAAGCTACTTAAGGAATTCCCTAAAACCTCAAAGTGGGAGTCAAACCATAAATGTAAAGGAATATTAGGCCGTCTCACCCATAGTGGAACCCTATCAAAAAAAATTGTACAAGGAAAAAAATGTGAGATGCCATGGCTTCAAAATCAGTAGAAATTTATCCTCCTAACTCCAACGATATTCACAATAAACCTTGTTCCTATATTGAGAATTCTAAAAAATGACAATGAAAACCCCTCTAGCTATTGTATAAATTTGAACAAACCTATCAAAAATGGGCTCCTACTTATCAACAACCCGCTTGTGAAGGTTGTTTAGACTTAGCCAACATCCCCTAAAATTCCTAATCAATCCAAGCTCTAAGAATACTCTAGCATTATACTCCACATCGTCCTCTAAATTCATAATTAAGGTCGCATAGGGTAGAGAGGTAGGGAACCTCCCAAGAGGGAACCTACCTGGATACCCAATCTAGGGACAAGGTTAGGGACCCTCCCATGAGCTTAATCATGGGTAATTGAACAACACCCATCTTCTCTTCGACCTATAGCTTGTGCCCTTGTATTATCTTGGGTACCTAGTTGAGAAACACCCATTTTCTATTCTCCCTCTTGTCATTGCTCTAACACATGGTTGGAAAGGAACGTAGCAACCCAAGAAGGGGAATAATGGCCACTCTCTTGGACATTGAGCACATTGTCCTTGGACTTCCACTTCAAATAAACCTCACTAGAAAATAACTCATTGAACCACTATTATTCCAGGCTCCCATTTGGATGGGAGTCGACACCACTACCACTCGCCCTAGACCCATACCACCTATGATCTTCCTCCAAATACTTCACTTCAACTTGTTTGGCTTCTTCACATATCAACAATATCCATGTAGTTTTGTGGAAATCTGAGATCCTCGCATGTTGCACTATAGCGCCTCCGCAGAGAACTGCACCCCTGAAGAAACCCTAGGGTTAGCCGGAGACCTCAACGGCTTCATCACTTTTCCATCGCAATTTGATTGTTCATAATTGCATCCTAAACAACATGATGCAATTGTCAATTACAAAATTAACATCCATAAATTGATGTAATATAACATTATATTTCACTCATGGGATGACACAAATGGTCACTTCTTAGGGGCAAATGAATTACTTTAATTTGCATACAAAAAATATGCATATGTTACTCAGTTTAAACTTCGGTACCAAATCATACTGCTTATATAATATAGTAGAAAAACATAATTATATATTGGAATATTTTTATTTCGTTGAACCATACTCTACAATTATTTTAATTTAAATTGAACACTAGACACAAATCAGAAACTGATAGACAAGCTAAGCTATATAACAAGTGCCACGTAGTGGTGTGTACTTGCCGTTATATACATTATAATAGAAATATAAGAATTATTTTAATTTTTTTATAATAATTATATAACAAAATATTATATAATTTAGAAATTTTAATATGTATATTATATGAAAAAATTAATAATTTAATATAGGTAACTTTTAAAAATACATATAGATAATGTTATTAAATTTATTATGTCATATAACATATAATTAAGTTATTTAAGATGTATATTGAATGAATATTTTATTAATATTATTATTTAACTTTTAAAATTCATATAAGAAAATAATAGTTACTCAATACTCAATACTTAGATACTAAATATATAGTTGAAAATAATCTTTGTTCAACTTGGGCACATCTCATCTGTTGATCTTGTGATCTTTAGCTTAGGTCTTCAAACCTTCCTTTCTAAGCTCACAAGCTCTGATACCAATTGTTAGAAATAACATCATTATCAGGTATTGGAAATTATGTTACTCAATACTTAAATACTGAATATGTGTTGCCCACAGGAGCACCCATAGTTGAACAAATGAGAGATAAGCATGAACACAACTACATGATGATAGAGCTTTCTTCCTCACTCTCCCATGTTGAATTTGAAGATGTCAAAACTTGTAAGACTGCAAAGAAGATGTGGGGCAAATTGATGCTTGTACATGGTGGTGACAAGAATGTTTTGAGAGCCAAGGAAGAAAGCCTTATAGGAAATTTTGATGATCTCAAAATGAAATAAGGTGAAAACATCACACAATACAGCACAAGAATCAAAGAGGTAGTCAATGCTATCCGAGGAGTTGGAGGTGTACTAGAAGAAGATACAGTGGTAAGAAAAATTCTAAGAACCGTACTGCCTACTTATGCTATTAGAGTATCAGCCATAGAAGAAATAAGAGCAGTAGAAAATAACAATGTTACTCTAGATAGTTTGATTGGAAGACTGATTTCATTTGAGATGAATAGCTTTGATAATAGTGTCTTACCAAACATAGAATTTGCATTCAAAACTTCTATGAGAATAAGAAAATCAAGTCATAAAAACACTATGAGAAAAGATAGTGATAGTGAAAGTGAAGAAGAAGATCTTGATGAAATTGAATCACTTATGGATAGAAGAATGCAGAGAGGCAAAGGTAAATTACCACTTGTTTGTTTTAATTGTAAATAAATTGGACACTTTTCTGCAAGATGTCCTAACTGAAGAAAAGATGATAGAAGTAATGATATATCATTTGAGAAGTCTGATAGAGGTGATTACAGAAGCTACCGACAATCAGAGAGAAGAGATACCTGAGACTACAAGGACAAAGGAAAGAAGTCTGGTTACCTAGCTAAATGAAAAGATGAATATACTGACACTGAATCTGATGAAGACACCGAGATGGTATTTGTGGCAGTAAGAGATGATTCAGATGGTGATGAAGAAAGGTATGTAGAAACTGTACTCATATCTAAATTTAGTAAAAATGATGTCTAGATCATAGATAGTGGTTGCACTCACCATATGACTGGTGACAAGAAAATTTTTGAGACTTTTGAATACTATAATGGTGGTTCAGTAAGAATGGGTAATGATACACCTTGTCCAGTTGAAGGTAGAGGAACCATAATGTTGAATAACCTGATAAAATGTGAAAATGTTTATTGGGTAAATGGATTGAATTACAACCTATTGAGTGTTTCTCAGTTGAATAATTTAGGTCATAGAGTAGCATTTGAAAATAAGAAGGCAAAGATCTTCAATAAGTCAGGAAGTCTGATTGGTACCAGTGAGCAGACAAAAGGTAACTTATTCTATCTGAATGATACTGAAACCACTTGTTTGATTGCTAAAAATGAATACATATGGTTGTGGCACAAAATATTGTATCATGTGAACTTTGACAACATGATAAAGATAAGAAAAAAGAGAAATTTCAGAGGCTTACCGACGATGACTAAGCCCGACAACATCATGTGCAAGAATTGTCAAAAAGGTAAGATGAAAAAGTCTAGTTTCAAAAGAAAAACCCATACATCTGATGCAATTCTAAAATTAGTCCATACTAATTTATGTGGACCCATGAGGACAAAGAGTTGTTATGGAGATAGATATTTTATTCTCTTTGTTGATGATTTTTCTAGAATGATGACAGTTATGTTTCTAAAAGATAAATTAGAAGCATTCAAGATGTTTAAATGGTACAAAGCAATGGTAGAAAAGAAAAGTAGTAATGAATTGAAATGCTTAAGATCAAATAGAGGAGGGGAATTTATTTCAGATGAATTCACTAATTTTTGCAATGAGCATGGAATCAAAAGACAGGTCTTTGCATCGAGAACACCACAACAAAATGGAATTGTTGAAATAACGAACAAATCCATTGTTGATTGTGAAAGGACATTGATGATAGAAAAAGGAATCACTCAAATATTTTGGAGGGAAGCTGTCAGTACTATTGTTTACACACTGGATAGAGTACAATTTAAGAAAGACACCAAGAAGGTACCCTATGATCTTTGGTATGGTCACACACCCAATGTAAGTTACTTCAAAATTTTTGGTAGTCAATGTTATATCTTAAAAGATGATAGAAATGGAAAAATTGACTCCAAGAGTGACAGGAATCTTTCTAGGGTCTTCCACCAAGAGAAAGGCTTATAAATGTCTCAATAAAGCCTCTAACAAAATTGTTGAAAGTGCAAATGTAAAGATAGATGAATTTGCAGAGAAGAATGAAAAGGAAAGCACAAAAGAACCAGAGGACTACATCAGGTTTGTTTACAATGAAGAACCTGACACTCTACCCGACCAACAATGTAGAGCTCTCGAGCAACATATCATTGCACCTGAGCATTAGGCTACAAATACCGACATCAGAATATTGCTCAAGATGATGCACAAAGTGATGCACAAAGTGATGGAGATCAGAATGAAGGACAAAATAATGATCAAGATGATAGACAAAGAGATGAACCTATACTTTCCAGATATGTCAGAAGGAATCATCCACAGAACTAGATCATAGGAGATAAGAAGGCTGGTATGAGAACCAGAAGTAAGTCTCTAAACACAAGATGTCTTATTTGTGATTTTTGAGCCCAAATCTATCAATGTTCCACTTGGTATGATGAATGGATAAGTTCTATGAATGAAGAGATTGAACAGATAGAGAAAAACAAGACATGGACACTTGTACCGAGACTAGATGACAAGAATGTCATCGGTATAAAAAGGATATTCAGGAATAAACTAAATGAGAATGGAGAAGTCACCAAAAATAAAGCAAGACTAGTATGCAAGGGGTATGTACAAGAAGAAGGGATTGACTATGGAGATACCTTTGCACCTATTTCTAGGCTAGAAGGAGTGAGAATATTACTTTCTTATGTTGCATATAAAGGCTTCAAGGTATACCAAATGGATGTCAAGTCAGCATTACTAAATGGAATACTTGAGGAAAAGGTATACATTGAGCAACCAGAAGGGTTTGATGATCCAGACAAGAGGAACATGGTATATAGACTACACAAAGCCTTATATGGATTGAAACAAGCACCCTGAGCCTGGTATGAACGACTTCATTCCTATCTCATAAGTATTGGATTTGTAAGGACTAGTGAAAACAATAATCTTTATTTGAAGGAAGATACTAATGCTAACATTTTGATTGCTGAAATATTTGTTGATGACATCATATTTGGAGGAAATGATATGCTAT